>QRDG01000350.1:922181-1013568 GCA_012064385.1 Puccinellia tenuiflora
GAGTAGAGTAGTGCCCTTCGACTCATCTTTTGGTCCAACCGGGTCCAAAATCCTGGCGACTGAAGAGGTTTTCACGCCACTCGGGCGACACAACTTAGGATAGGCTATCCACGCCGAGCGCTAGGTCAGGATTCGCCCTTGCTAAATCGCGTCGCAACACCATCCTCTTCTCGGAAACGTCTAAATCTGCACCGCCTCCTTCTAGGATACTAGCCGACCCGTCCCCTCCTACCGAAGCCGTGCCGGTCTGCTCCCCTAACTAGTGGAAGACATCACGGCCACCTCTCTTCGGTCGAAGTTCGCTCCCTCCATCGACACTAGATTATGATGAGCAAGATCCCCTCGCGTGGGGGAGTGTCTCGTCTCCCATATTGGATATCACCCGGAGGGGGCACACCTGACCCGCGATACCTACTTACTATGTGGCGGTTTGCATCACCGACACCCAGGATGCAGTTAGATGAGGATATATGTTTGTATCTACATCGTTTTAACACATGATTCCAAGCGAATTGGCGGTCAAATTGAAAGTAGTCAACCGAAAATAATTTACACTGTGTTTGGTTGCACAGAAACTGGGCATGGAATTGGAATTTGGGTCCAATTCCACAAATTCTGGCGTTTGGACTGCGTTTGGAATCCTGGCGTGGAAACATAACCAGATTCCGTGCTCCGAATCGTTACACGCAAACAGCAGCCCGAACTTTCCGAGCTCGCCCGCTCGGAAAGGCTCGGAATCGAGCGTACCGCTCGCCGTCTCCTTCCTTGCCTCTCCCGTCTCCCTCCCCGCCTTCCTCCCATCCATGGACCCCCGCCGCCTGCCCCCTCCGCCGCCGCCGTGTTTCCCCGCCACCGCCGCCTCCCCACCTCCAAGTTCCCCCGCCGCCGCTGCCTGCCCCCGCCGCGTTTCCTCCGCCTCATCGACACAACTCGACACAACCCCGAGCTCAAGAGGAGGAGCAGCCCGAGCGACAGTACGCATGCGGCGGCGGCTCCGGTGAGCAATCCTTGCCCTCCTCCTCTTCATCCCCGCGGCCTCGGAGCTGGCTTGCGGCGGCCATGGTGTGCGCTCCCTTCATTCCCCTTTCCCTAACCCTAGATCGACCTGAGCCAAAAGCGGCGGGTAGGGAAGTGGCGGGAGGGGGATACGCGGCGGGTAGCTGACCAACGGACGGCGGCCACGCCACTGGCCTGTCCTGACCGGCGGGAAGAGGCGGACGACAGCCACCGGGAGCGAGCTCCGTTTCAATTCCATATTCTTTACATCCAAACATGAATTGGAAATTGATGCCACCCTTCGTTTCCAAGAGCAAATTCCATGCACATACAAACAACAGAAATGAATTGCAGTCCATTTCCTTTCCATCTTGGATTTGGAATCTTTGGTCCAATTCAATTCCGAGCTCAAATTCATACATCCAAACACAGTATTATAGGAAATTATGCGTTCCAAAAATCCATTGAAATTTTAGATTTTGAAAGGGCTCGTCTATATTAAATTCTGCAAGAAATCTTGGAGATGGGGAATTTTCAAATATGTTCAATCTACAACGTCAAACTTTTGATCAGACGGTGAAGATCCACACTAGAGCCCTAAACGGCTAAACTCATGGCGTTCCGAGCCTCTCGCCGTCTCTCCGCCGCCGCCGCCGCCGCCGACGCTGCCGCGCCGAAACTCTCCTCCCTCTTCCCGTCCCGACAACTTTCCAAGCCTCGGCCGCCGCTGCCGCCCGAGTCCAGCGACGATCCGCGCCGGAGGAAGCCGCGTCCGAGACCAAGGCAGCCGTGGGAGGAGGATGCGGCGGCGCTACTCCGGCGGCTTCACGAGGGGCGATACCTGCCGGGACCCGACCTCTCGGTGGCGCCACACGCAGTGTCCCCTGACCTTGTGAAGGCCGCCGCTGAGCGGTTCGGCAACGATCACCAGGTCGTCGCCAAGTGAGTTCCGCTTCTCGTATTGCTTATAAGTTGTAACCTTAGTGTTCATCATCGTCCAAGTCAGGTAAATCAGATGGAAAAGAATTCGTCGATGGTATTATGTGCCAATGAAAAGTTCAGATTTCGAGACTTCATTGGCTGTGTTTCAAGGGTGTCAGTTGCCACTACTCACTAGCAGTTCATTTTTGGAATTTGGGGAGAAATTTGTGACACGAAATACCCCGTCTAGTGAAAAATTGTCTAGATTACCCATTTTAGAAACTTTGGACCCTTTTTTTGTGTTGCCTTTCCGTTGGACAAGGTGTGAGGTGATGATTGAGGTTCAAAAATATCAGGACAATGATAAGAAATTGAACATATGGCGAAGAGAAGGTTGGACATTATCATCGATGATGCCCTCTGATCTTTACATATTTTGACGCACCACATAAACCTAAGATGCCCGTCTATTGTAACGAAACATGCTGAATGTCAAAATGGGGGAAAACCGTGTTCAAATTTTTATATAAGGTGTATTTCAAATTTCGTTTCACTAAATGGGGTAATAAGTGTCACAAATGCACAACTGTTGGGTAAAAATTGGATTTCACTTGTGATCCTTATGCTGGAGGAGAACAGACATATTTCTAAGTTGTTAAATTGAATATATTATTCCATTTATATGATGCAGTCTTAGGCACATTTTTATGGGTACGGCATCTTATGACCAACTAGGGGTTCAGAGGATCTGTTATTTTTTGGGAGTCAGAACTCTTTGGGTTCAATTTCTTGTCCTATGGATGCTGCCGTGCCATGGTTAATTCATCGGTGATGGGTTTGGGCCTTTAGAGGCATAATACAGTTCTGAAACAATATTGGTCTCGTTTGGCATGTTTGCTACTTTAGTTGTATCTCAGTGTATATCATGAAAACGGCACCATGACACTCGCTAAATTTTGGCTGTTCATAATCAGCAAGTCTGCATAGTTCTTTATTTTTCATGTGAACTAAACTGGTAGGTGTCTAGAGAGATTCTTTCAAGCGACTATTTTAATCAGAGTTAGTACAAGAATCAAATTCATACTCATGTATGTTTGAAATGCCACATATGCCAGAGCGTATAACCCTTGCTACCAGTGTGCTGGAGGAGAATAGACATGTTATTATTTTGTCAAAATGAGAACATTAATCCATTTTTATGGTCTAACCTTACATACATTCGTATGGGAACAGCATCTTAAGACAAACTGGTGTGATGGATGCTGTGGATCGCAATTGTTTTTTGGAAAGTCTGGACTCTTTGTATTCAATATCTGTGCTATGGATACTGCCATGCCAAGGTTAATCAGGGTTTGGCCCTTAAGGAAAATAAAACGATATTGATCTTATTCTCCGTGTTTGCTCCTTCTAGTTCTATCTCTGTATTGTGTGAAAAGGCACCATGATACTAGCCAAGTTCTGAATGTTCGTAATCAATAAGTCTGCACAGTTCTTTATTTTGCGTGTGAAAGTAATGTGTTGACAAAGGCCCTGGGTCTCACTGGAGCCTCAGTTCTGTCTAAATAAATTTGGTCCCTAGTTCCTCCGAGGACCAACTCTTTTTTTTAGCAATGTGTTCTTTGTTAGCTTAAGATAAAAGAAATGGTAATAACATGGCAGCACTATTGCAATCACTTGATTCATGTGTCACTGCAGATGGTTGTCGGGGAGTGACTTGAAGAAGATTGCCTTGTTTGGATGCCCATCTGTAGAGCGAAGAACAGTTTTTGCATCAAAAAGATCACGAGCTTTCTTCAACATCCCAGAAGATAAAGTATATACTTTCATCTCAATAACATTTATAGAACATCTGTGAACACTTTCTTGAGCTTAAGTTCTGGCATTTGTTTTTTTTTCAGGTATGCAGCTCCTGCAAGATAAGAAGTTCATGCCAGTTTGCTAACCAGGAAGTACCTCGGTATGACAAAGTGATCCTGTCAGATACTATGAGAATCCTTGCATTGTTTGTACTGGATGCATGTCCTCAGCCGCTCCAGGTTACCGCCGAAGTAAAAGCTAGTGTTTGCAAACTTCTCAAGGACACTATAAATCTAAGCAAATAATTGCTTTGAAGGGTATTGTGTAATCACCGGAGGTACTATGTATATGCCAGATAGACTTAGGTTCATGTCTCATGCTCTGTTTCTTCCTTTGTATCTCAACCTATGTAGCATCATGATCGGAGGCAATTAATAGAGCGATGTTCACATTTATTTGCAGCAGACAGCTGATGGCCATGTTTCATTCAGAGACTACATGAAAGTTAGACTGCTGATCTCATTGAATTTTTCGTCGGTTTTTCTCTCTCTGATTTTACCAATATGTGCTGTGAAGCCTTTAGTCTTATTAGCGTGGTGTAAATATATTCGGGTTTTGCTTGATTGTTGACCTCTGGTAAGAGCTTTTCTATCAAAAACAGAGAACGACTTGCAGGAGCCCCCAGACATTCAGCTCCGTCACTGGCCATGACATTGTCAACGCACTGGCAATTTGGACTGTTATGTGGACAAACATTAGTGTGCGTAGACATGCTTCACGATACACGGGGAGTTTGCCTGGCAGTGGACAGTGACTGAATATCATTTCCTGTTTGCTACGATTATCTATTACTTGCTCCACCCCTTCGTATTGTTTAACAGGACTCCATGATGCCATTTAACATGACCGACACTTCCAACATGTGTACCAGCAGATTCCCTGATCTCTCTGCAGTGAAGTAACTCAAACCTGATTGATGTTCACGGAGAAGCTAGCAGACGCCCCAAAACCTGGGTTCGGCATCAGTCTGACGACCTCCACGTGATGCTCTCTACCTAGCTGCCCAGCAGGCAATTTAGTTTTGACAAGGTTTACAGATTAGTTTTTTGATTAAAAATTCTGACCACCTACGTTACGTACTTAGGCTACTCACAATGGCGAGTAACATAGTGTGATAACATCAAATTTTTCTAGATTATGTTACTACATCCACAATGGGTAGTAACATATGAGTAGTGTCATACAAAGCTATATTTATTAGGTCGTAGACTCATATGACCTTGGAAGGTGTGATGTTACAGTAACTAGATATGTTACTCTATTCTTCTCTCTCATTATTAATTAACTGCCACATCATCTTTTTTGCTTACGTGGCATTGATGTTACTAGTGAAGTTACTCCCATTGGGACTAGCCTTAGCCGGCAGTGTTTTCTCTTTTCTTTAATATTGGAAGCGGCGCCGTTCGGTTCATGTGCCCCTGCAGCTCGCTCCAATTGGCGTAGATCTCCTTAGTCCACCAGAATCTAGAAAATTCTGGATGCGCGCGCATGCTTTGCTGCCCTGTTTGTTAATGGGAGGCAGTGAAAAGTCGAAGGCCCTTTCGAGGCCAGCGCTAAATGCACCGTCACTTTCTTACTCACAGGACTGCGTCACATGTATCCTTAAGCGTCGCCATATGTTACTCCCAATTTTCCGTTCAAAGAGATCGTTTTCAGACAGAGTGGAAATGGTCCGTCCGAGGCTAGCAGGAGTAGTACAACTCCAACAGTTCCAGCTGGCTCTGCACTCTGAATGCAGCAGATTGCAACGACTGAATCGATTGGACGCCGTGGGTCGGTCATACGGTCCGCATGGCTCCGCTGCTGCGGTTCTGTTCTGCCAGCCGGAGACGGCAAGCGACTGAGTGACGCGACACGAACATCACATGACTCTCAGTAACTCCAGATTAACCTCTGATGAATGATCATGGGCAGTCAGTACCCAAAAAAAAAATACTGTATCCGTCAGCCTGGAGTAAATAAATAGAGCTGTCCTGAAACTGAATCACTCGTGTCTGTCTGTGCTGGCAGTGGTACAGGTAACAAGAGCCACAGGGAGGCGCACACGGAGGAGCAGCCGCAGGGGATCATCGCGGGCGTGGGTCCCCCGGGTTTCCGTGATCACGTGGCGGTGGTGGTATGGCAATGGCACGCTGGGGAGAAAGGGGGAAAGGGAAAACGTCCCCGTGCGCGATGGGGACGGGGCGCTCGGGCTCACGTGCGCGGTGCGGCCCGCTGTCTCCGACGGGGGGCCCCACGCTCCGCACGCCCCGTTAACCGCGTCTGTCCCCCGCTCCCACTCGGCGGACGTCACCCTCCGAGTGCGATGCCCACGGCCCGACGGTCTCGCTACAGTGTCCCGCGTGCTGTAGGCACGTCTGGGCGCCCGCGCTAGCTACGCGTACCGCTGCGTACTTATATTTTATATTTTTTTAAATTTGATTTTAGGTCATATATATATAAATCCAATGTAAGAACACGGCTGTACAAGTTAAAAAAAAGGTAAACAGTATAAGCATTCAACTCATGGAAAAAAGAACGACGCCATATTTGGGCGCTAATAGCGCGCTATAGACTATCTGGAGTCAACGATAAATTTTACTGTAGTAATTTTACTCGCTACATTATTCGCGAAATAGTCCCGCTATATATCACCCTAAGACTCGTAGCACTGGCACGCTATTTTTCCCCAGTTTATCGACTGAAAGACCCGAGTTTCCACCTTAGATAGAAGAGGTTGCTTCCTTATTTGTCGTGGTGTTGAACTGCAACCTATTGGTTCATCTTTTGAATCGGAAAATAACATCACTAATATTGATGATTCTGCACAAGTAATTTATGCTATGTTGTTGTCCCGCGTGGGGTGGTTCTAGACAATTGGAGAACAATTCTTATATGTGGTTCATTGATCGAAGACGTCTCCATAAAATAATATGTGTCGTGAAATTCTTATGAATCGTTTCAACTCAGTAGCGAACATGGAAATTTTTGTATGAATCGTGGCGGTATAATGTGTTGTGAAAAAATTGCTATGTTTTCGAATGCTACATGATTAAAGATAGACATTGCATATCCCTAGTTCGCAATCAAGAAAAAAGATGGACAAGTCGTTGCAATTTTTCTCAACACATCTCTACATTTCGTGAATCGAATGGCTAGCTTCTAGCCCGTCGGGAGTCCACGCTGCTCTGAGAACCAATCCTTGGTTGGATGGTTAGGTGGGTGGTTGTACCCCCAGCCCATCAGAGTTCAAACCCCAGGTTTGACACTGTTGTTTCTCATATTTGGCGGAATATTCTTCAGTGGGAGGCGACGTTTCCGTCGATAGCGAGGCGCCCGTGGTGACTTCGTCAATCTCAAGACCTGACCCGCCGGCTCAGTATTTCGGAGATGCTCATAGGGGTAGGGTGTGCGTGTGTGCGTTCATAGGGGTGAGTGTATGCGCGTGTATGTAAGCGCCTGTGTTGTACTGTGTTTCGCAAAAAAAAAAAAAAAAAAAAAAGTCCACGCTGCTCTACCCTCCTGACTTTCCGCGTAGGGAATGCCCGTGTAGAGAAACTCGCCCGTTCCCTCCCGTTTCCCGCGCCACACTCCCTGCGACGCACGCGGCGGGAAAAAGATGCCCGTCCAGCCACGTTTCGATCCGGCCGAGCCCCACCCGTGTTCCGCGCACCCCGTACCAGCGTCTGTTCACACTAGCTTTGCTGCTCCCCCTCCCCGCACGCCGATCGAGCCGGGACTAAAATACGCCAACACGACGAAAATAAAATAAACAAAACAAATACGGCGGTGACGGCAAAAAAAAAAGAAAAAGGAAAATCAGTGCGAAAAGCAGCAGGCTCACGTGCCCCCGGGCGGCGGGCCCCACCACCGCGGCCCGTCCGCACGACGCACGGCCCGGGCGGGTCCCGCGGCCCGTGGGCGCCCACGTGCAGCGCGCTCGTTGACGTGGACCGCCCGCTCGGCCGAGCAACACGCTTCGTGGGTGTGCCTTCGCCTTGCCCCCCTTCCCCACACCACACCTCGCTGCCTTGCCTGCTCGGCGACGCGCAGTTTTACCTCCCTGCCCTCCGGCATCTCCCCGCGGTGGAGGTGGTGTGGTCGTAAATACGAGGAAATCGAGGGGTACTGGCGGCACGAGCTGGGGGTGGGGGCTTTTCAAAGCTCACGCCACTGCTCCCCCACCCACCCCCTCTTCCGCTTTCTCCTTCCGTGTGATCTGCGCTCGCTCCTCGCACCCCACTCCAGAGGGCGACTTTGTCTGCTCAGCTCGCTCCTCTCCCCTCCCCTCCCCTCCCCTTCGACCTCGGCGAGCTCGGCGGGGCATGGACACGGGTGGAGGCGGCGACGGGGCGTTCGGCGCGGCGGGGGGAGCCGGGGGCCGGATGCCGACGTGGAGGGAGCGGGAGAACAACAAGCGGAGGGAGCGCCGGCGGCGCGCGATCGCCGCCAAGATATTCTCCGGCCTGCGCGCGCACGGCGGGTACAAGCTCCCCAAGCACTGCGACAACAACGAGGTGCTCAAGGCACTCTGCAACGAGGCCGGCTGGATCGTCGAGCCCGACGGCACCACATACCGCAAGGTTCGTTCCGTCGGTCGTACTCTGCCTCGCTAGCTGCCCCCACGGCCGGCCGGATCTCCAGCTGCTCCGACTCCAATCGATCGATCGATCCCCTTTATTCTCTGTCCTCTCTTCCATGGGAAGTATACGGCGTCTGCGCGCCTAGCTAGGTGCTTTAGGCCAGCGGCGCCGCAGCAGCTTAGCTAGATAGCTATAGCTCATCGGCGGCGGCGCAGGCGCAGGCGGCGGATCTTAACTGGCTGGCTCCCTGCTGTAGCTGTCTGCACGGTGTGAACTGTCTAGCGTGCAGTCGTACCTTTCGTGATTTATTTTCCTTCCATTTTTTAGGGGGTGGGTTGCACGTGGGGTGGCGATGGGGAAAGGATGGTGGGAGGGAGACGCCAGTCTGGACCAGCCCAGTGCACGGGTGCTGTGGACTGCTGGACTTTGGGGGTGGGTGGCTGTCTAGTGGTAGGCGCGTTCGTGGAATTTTCGGGTTGTTGGGTGGGGAATTGCGAGGGGAGAAATGGCTAGAATCTCTCGGAAAAAAATAGGGGGTGAGATGCTTTGATAGTTTGATGAGAATCCGGGGACTTGTCGGATGAACAGGCGCGCCGATGAATCGAGCAAAAACTTGGTGGATCTTGATATGATAGGATTTAATGATCTGTACCATAGCAAGCAACACGCTCAAGCAACTCTAATTTGATCCTGAATCATCGCTTGCTTCTTGATGACTAATTATTGCGTCCTCATGCCAATATGGCTAGTATAGTGCATTGCTGCAAACACGAACTCACAGAGTCACATGTTAAGTGCGATGCAGAGTGTGCCGGGAAATCACAATTTCAGGCACACGGTGTTCGCCAGATTAACATTTGCGCCATGAGCCATGCCATGGGTGACTATCATACTACACTACTAATTCTGTATGAGTTCTACTACTGCTTGCAAAATACTAGTGCTAAGTTGTACGAACAGAGTGTCTTGACATCTTGGTGCCTAACTGAAGTGTTTTGTACTGTGATAGATGTGTAGCAATTTGCTGCATAACATGGTTCCTTTTGTAATGCACAAACTAATAATATGTTGGTTTTTATTCACAGGGATGCAGACCTACAGAACGCATGGATACCATAGGATGCTCCGTATCGCCAAGTCCATGCTCCTCTTATCAGCCAAGCCCACGGGCATCATACAACGCGAGCCCTACTTCCTCTTCATTCCCCAGCGGCGCATCCTCCCCATTCCTCCCTCACTCTAACAACATGGTAAACGGTGTCGACGCGAGTCCCATCCTACCATGGCTCCAAACTTTCTCCAACTCTACTAACCATTCAAACAAGCGTCCGCATCTTCCCCCGCTGATGATCCACGGCGGTTCCATCAGCGCCCCGGTGACTCCTCCACTGAGCTCACCAACTGCGCGCACCCCTCGCATGAAGTCAGACTGGGACGAATCGGTGATCCAGCCTCCATGGCACGGTTCAAACAGTCCATGTGTCGTCAACTCCACCCCGCCGAGCCCCGGCCGTCAAATGGTTCCTGATCCGGCATGGCTAGCCGGCATCCAAATCTCATCAACAAGCCCTTCGTCGCCTACATTCAGCCTCATGTCCTCTAATCCATTCAGCGTCTTCAAAGAAGCGATACCGACCGGCGGTTCATCGAGGATGTGCACGCCGGGGCAGAGCGGCACCTGCTCTCCTGTGATCCCCGGCATGATGGCGCGGCACCCGGACGTTCACATGATGGACGTGGTTTCTGACGAGTTTGCATTTGGAAGCAGCACCAACGGTGGCGCTCAGCAGGCCCCTGGCTTGGTGCGGGCGTGGGAGGGCGAGAGGATCCATGAGGACTCTGGCTCGGACGACCTGGAGCTCACGCTCGGAAGCTCCAGGAAGCGGAGCTGATTATGCTGACGAAAGCTAACTGCTGGTGGGATTCTTGTTGTAGTTCATTTTTTTCCGTGTTGATTAGTTTCTGAAAGAGAGACCAAATCGTGTGGTTCCTTCAGATAGTTTTACATGATGTGATGTGATGATAATTGTGTTATTTATTTGTGCGAAACAAGAGAGAGCTGGTCACATCCCCTTATTAGGCCTGTTGTTATGGCAAATGTAAATTGATGTGAGAAATCATGCAGATTACAAAGCTGTTCGGCTCGAGTAGTCAAAAGTTGCTTGCTCGATGTATGCCATGATTATGAAGGTTTTCGCCTTTTCGGCCCAATACCGTGGTCAAAGATTGTTCAAAAGATGGTCGGCCATGGCTGAGGCAGGCGGCGGATGGCTTCAAAGCCCTCGCTGGCGGGGGGTCAACACGGTGTTCCTGGTTGAGGAGTGGACGGCGTCGCCGCCGTGTCTTGCCCGGAGCCGGCCGGCGGTGGTGATTGTACCCTTGACCTATACCTGGCTAGCTCCACTGCCGTCGCTTTCTCCCTTAACTGACTTGTCGCTCCACGCGAAGTCAAAAGAAAACGTAGCCGTGCCGTCCTTCCCCACCATCGCCCGCAAATCCTGCTGTCCGGAGGCCAGACAGCCCGGAAGGTCGAGGTCATCTTCACGACGGGGAGAAAAATCTGCGGGTTTTCCGTAGAACATGAGTACACTACACTGCACCACACCTTGTCGTATTTGTCCGCGCCCTGCCGTTGCGGGCAGCGTTACTTGTCGGCCTAGACTAGGTTTTGGGCCTAGACTAGTTATGATATCAAAGGAAAAGCCATACTTTTGGCATAAGTCATTTGTTTGCCCGGGCTCATATGAGCCCGGTTTTGTTTTCGATTTTTTTAAAATAGTAAAATGCTTCGAAAAATTCTGAAAAAATTAGACATGAACATATTGAAGTATTCAACACTCGTGTAAAATTTCGACAGAAAATATCAAATTTTGCGCCCTGTGTAAAAAAGACAAATCTGTCTTTTTAAATAGGTGAACAGTCCACTAGTTTGTCCGTCAGATTTTTGTCTTTTTTGCCCAGGGCGCAAAATTTGATGTTTTCTGTCGAAAATTTACACGAGTGTTGCATACGTGAATATATTTCCGCACAATTTTTTTCAGATTTTTTTGAAGCGTTTTCAAAATTCAAAAAAATCGGAACAGTAACCGGGAGCATATGAGCCCGGGCACCGTTTTGCATTTCCGATTTGTTTGGGCCTATTTACAGAAGATCAAGAAGTCAATGTCTCTCTGATGTGTACAAATGAGGGAGACATAGGAGGCCTAGTATGTTATGACTTTGTGAAATTTTTAATAAGCAAAACCATGATCATTGGGTTTTCTACGAAATTTCAAAAGGAGGAGAGAATTCATACAAGACAAAAATTAAAATCTCCATGGGATATAACATGTAAATCATATGGGAGAAAATGCATTGAGTTGTAGAATGCGAGGTAATTTTTTCTTGTAAATCATAAAACCACGGTAAAAATGTGACAATCCTTGTCGGGCTAGGCAACGACAATTCAATGCACAAATTCACTGATATAATAAATATGCATAACACAACTCTCTCAACTTGTCGTAAACTTTGAGAATAGCTTCAACCAAGAAGTAAGCAACAGACTACCAAATTAACCTGGCCAATGTTAGGCGTTAGGCGGCTACAGCTAGGTGACAGTCATCCATCTTTCCAGCCTTCTGATCTACTTAAACTACGGATTTAAGTCATCAGCTCATTGCAACATAGATTTATGCTTGAGGTATTTTTTTTTTGTTCCTTAGAATATCGTCGCAAAAAATCTCTTTGCCACCCCTTACAACATCCTCAAAATCTGACACAAGAAACATTGGAATATGTCCATGCTTTAGAAACTTGCAACAAGAAAATCTGGCCCTCTTTAGAAACTTAACACATATCTGGCCCCTCCTCACAACTATTTTGAAATTTGGCCCTTAAGATCGGACCGAAGAGGATGGAGCCGAACTTGTGCAGTTCGATGTCATCCTCTTTTGACGTCGAACCACTGTTTTAGCCCCCACGATGTTTTCTAAGGAGGTCGGCTCTAGAGAGGATGGAGCCGATCTATACAAGTTCGGCTCCATCCTTGTTGGCGCCGACCTTAGGGGCCAGATTTGAATATAGTTTCTCGGAGGGATCTGAAGTAGGATAAGTTTAGCCAAGGCGTCATATTTGGCAAAAAAAATACAAAAATCTGTGTATGGAACAAACACCGCTTGCAACATCAAAAACCATCGCATGCAACATGTGCACACAATGCAGACAACTTCGCATAAACATATTTGTGGCATAGGCATTAGTAAAGAACTCCTTAAAGCATAAACCTAAAAAAAACATTGCAACAAATTATTCATCGATACACAAAAAAAAAATCTTACACACTTGAATCATGTCGACACACCCATTGCAACGTCAATATTGTCTAAAAACCACTAACCTCCACCATCAATAAGGCACTGACCTCATTGCTTTGTACTCGTCGGCAATGGAACCAACTAGGAGGTGTCCATGAAGTGGCTAGATCTAGTGTCTAAACTCATTCCCTCTAACCTCTTTTTTTTTTGGGTCGTTGACGTGGAGATTGTCGCGGTCCAATCTCCAACTCCTTCAATAGAGGAATTTGCAGCCCCGCGTCGTCATACTAGGCGTCTCCACTGGAGTATACCGATGCCCCGCGCCCATGCGGTGGTACTTCTCGACCTCCCCACCGGCTGCTCTGTAATAGTGTATCCTTGTAACGTCGACGGCCAACCTCGAGTTCTCTGCTCGCCTATGGAGAGAGAGGGGGAGTATAAGTGAGTGAGGGGATAATAAGACGTCACGGGACACAAAGGATAATCCAACTGCTATTAACATGCGCACTATACCGAATGGCTTGCGTGAAAACATTCTCAATATGAAAAGTGAAATTACGGGACTAAGCAATCCGCTCCAATTTCCACTATTAGTGAAATGGTTACAACAGGGTCTTCTCTAGAGCCTCTAGAGTGTTACGAAAATCTATACTATATTTTAAAGACGAACGGATTCTCGGCCTCACAGCGCTCGGCTACTGTTCCGGCAACAGTAACTACTGTGCCGCGATCCCGACCGTCGGCCGGCGATCCGACGGCCCGCAGGACACGTCCGTGACGGTTCTGTAGAAACGCCCCTCGCAAAACCTAAAAACAACCCGCAGTCCACGGAAACGCGAGACGAGGGACCGAAACGCGAATTACGAAAAATACGCGGACTTTTCTGTAAAACGTCCACAGAGCCCCCCTCCCTCCCTCTCTCTCTCCCCGCGCGGCGGCGATGCCGCCGACGCGCCGCTCCGGCACTCCCCGTTCAGATCGACGGACGCGGGGAGCTCCGCCGTCGCGCCCTCCACCTCTTCGCCGAGCTCCCGCGTCCTGGGACGGCCGCGTCGCGCCGGAATCGGCGCCGCCGTACCCGCAGGCCGCCGCCGCGTTCGCATGCCGCCGGCGCCGCTCCGGTGACTTATAAGCGGCGCCAACACCACCTTCGGCCAGCCCGCGTCCGCGCGCATCCTACGGGCGCCCGCGCGCGTCCCAGCTCGCGCTGGATCGACGTCGGCGGGGCCGACGCCGCCGCGGCAGCTCCGGCCAGCCCTCACGTCAGCACGACGTGGCGCTGGGCCTGGGCTGGGCTGCTGCCCAGCTCGGCCGGCCTTTTTTTTTCCACCCTCCTTTTCTGTTTTGTTTTTCCTATTTTCTTAAAACTTTTGTAAATTCCCAAATACAACTTCAAATAAATTCAGGCCAAGTTCTAACAATATGTAAAAATTAAAATAGTTATTTCAAATACTTTTGGACCTTTTCCAACTTATTTGAAATACTGAAAATTTTAAATTATACACGAAGGCTCATTTGTCACTTTTATGACACTTTAGAAGGTATGGATTTCAAAATCAACATACCCACCGCATTTAATAAAAAATATTCGATTATCTTCATTTCCAAATCAAATGAGACCGAATTCCACAAATTTGCAGAAAAATCAATATACACATTGCATTAAAAAAAACGTTCGAGTACATGAATATTTCGAGAAAATGCAAATTCATTTGCTCTAATTGTGTAATTGTGGCTTGCTTTCAAATTGAATTCAATAAGTATAAATACCTTAAAAAATTGAACATATTAGAAACCAAAAACCTTTTAAATATGCACATTTTCAGAATTTAATTATTTACACCACGATACTCACAAAAATGACAAAAGAATACCTACAAAAAAAAACTACTTATGGCTTATGATGTCCATTCAAATTTCAGAAATTCGCAAAACACAAAATAGTCACTGCATTTAAAAACCAAATGTTTGATTAGAAGAATATTTCATGGAAATACAAATTCATTTGCTCTAATTATGGCTTGCTTCTAAATTGAATTAAATATAAATATAAATAACTCCAAAAAAAATGTTTTATTACATGCATTTCCAAATTAAATGCGACCAAAAACCACAAAATTGTAAAAAAACAAAAAAAATAGTCATTGCATTCAATTTTTTTAGATGAATACTTCAACAGAATGCAAATTCGTTCGCTCTAATCGAACCTTGCTTCTAAATTGAATTTAGTAAGTATAAATAGCTTCCCAATTTTCCAATTAACGATATAAATTACATATTTACAGCGAAGTACAAACATAATATTTAGACATAACCATGATATATTCCCTCTAAATGTGTTGGTAAATAATAAAATTATGCCAGAACGAAACCATATAATATTTATATATAACCATGCTATATTTCCTCTAAAAATAGTGGTAGATAAGAAAATTATGGCAATAATGGAACTATATTCCAACATTTCAATTTACCTACCACATTTAAAAGCAATATAGCTTGATTCTACCTGATTATGTACTGACAATTTAAAAAACAAAAAAAATTGATTAGATGAATATTTCGACAAAATACAAATTTGTTCCTCCCACCGTAGCAACAAGACAGCCCAACCAGATTAAGGCACATTCAAAACTCTGGTTGTCTATCAATCGCAGGGACCATAGAGATAACTAACCAGCTCGACAAATTACATCAGAAAAAGGATAGGAATGTGTGTGCAAAGCACCCACTGCATGCATGCAGGCACCCCGTAGGCCGTAGCTAGGTTTTTGCTGAATGAAACTTGATATATATGTTCTCATGTTCTGTCACTACCCTAACCGGCTTCTGGTTGAAAAAAAGGTGCACGCATGGTGAATTAGTTAGCCCTTTGAGAATTATGCCATGTATAACTACATACAAACTACTTATGGTAAAGTTTTTTTTTGTTGAGTACTCAAATTTTCTCACCATTTAGAGACAATTCAAACGCATTTCTCCTGATCTCATTTAAAATTTGCCGCTCAAATGCAAACATGTAATTTTGAATACTCAAATTTTGTCACCACCCAGAGGTAACTCAGATGCATTTATGGCTTGCTTCCAAATTGAATTAAATATAAATATAAATAACTTCCAAAAAAAGGTTTGATTACATACATTTTCAAAATAAATGCGACCATATTCCACAAAATTATTAAAAAAGACAAAATAGTCATTGCATTAAAAAAAGAGAGTTTGATTACATGAATATTCCAGCAAAATGCAAATTCATTTGCTCTAATCGTACCTTGCTTCTAAGTTGAAATTAATAAATATAAATAACTTCCCAAATTTCCAAATTTTGGCATTCGAGCAACTTAACAATGTAAACTTTCCTTAAAATTGAACATATTAGAGACCAAAAATGTTTTAAATATGCATATTTCCAGAATTTAATTATTTACACCACGGTACTCACAAATATGACAAAAGAATACCTAAAAAAAATACTTATCGCATATGATGTCCATTGAAATTTCTCAAATTTGCAAAAAAAAATTGTCACTGCATTTAAAAAACAAATGTTTGATTAGATGAATATTTCGAGAAAATGCAAATTCATTTGCTCTAATTATGGCTTGTTCCTAAATTGAATTAAATATAAATATAAATAACTTAAAAAAAAGGTTTGATTACATGCATTTCAAAATTAAATGCGACCAAAAACCACAAAATTGTAAAAAAGCAAATTTTGTCACCATTCAGAGGTAACTCAGATGCATTTTCTCTAAATTCAATTAAATATTGACACTGAAATACAACCATGCTCTAACATTTCAACATATCAAATATTTAAATATTGCACAAAATATTGAAAAAAAATGCTCACAAAAAAAAATGCTACATACTCATACCCAAAATAAAAGAAATATATTCCCAAATTCAAATTTGGTCTACATTTGGGCAAATATTTCGATATTCAATAAAAATATATCGAAGATACTAAAAGGAAAACTCTATGCACATATAGCAAAATATAAATATTTTCCACACTACAAACTGCCCAATATTTCGACCTCATAAGAACAAACTTTCCCCAGATGTGGATTCAAAATCAAAATAATTTTTCTAATTTCAATTAAATAATGACAGCAAAATTACAAAAATGATTGAACATTTGGCACCATCAAACATATTCCACAAAATATATCGAAAATGCCCATGGAAAAAAATGCTAACTATTCATAACAAAATAAAAACATGTTTAGACATTCAAGTATAGCAAACATTTGGCCAAATAAAAACAAAAAAGGACAAAAAATCTAACCAAGCGTGGGAAACACTTCAATTTTAGCTAACATTTTGTCCAACACTACAATTTTGGCTGCCAAAAAATCCTACACAATATTTCAGAAAAGCTCAAAAAAAATTGCTACTTATTCATTCCAAAATAAAAACATGTTCGAACACTTCAATTTTGGCTAACATTTTGCCAATATTCATTCCAAAATAAAAACATGTTCGAACACTTCAATTTTGGCTAACATTTTGCTAAATAAAAAAAATTGTAAAAGAAAAAAAACCCAAGGGCGTGGCATACTATATTTTAAAGACAGACCGATTCTCGCCCTCTCCTCGCTCGGGTACTGTTCTAAGGAATAGTAGCTACTGTAACATGCTACAGTAGCTATAGTACTCCATCCCGACCATCGGCTGGCGATCCAACGGCCAACAGAGCGCACCGAGACGCTTTTGCAAAAACAACCCTCCAAAAAACATAAATCAATCCCGCAGTCCACGACAAATGCGAAGCGAGGGACTAACTTGCAAATCACGAAAAAAAACCAGATAACTGACAATAACATTTAACATCACTATGCCAAGTCAAGGTGTGGATCCACCTTTTTTTATATTAATGCAGCAAGGAGCGAGACACAATTGAATTTTGGTATAAGAGAGAGCAACCATGAGATTAATAACCAGGTTTATACATGTAGCCCAACGGCCGACAGCTCGCCATTGAGGGGGATAACAAATGTTCAATTTTATACACACAATTTCTAACTAAAATCAGAAGGCATAACAAACGCATCTCAGAGTTGCATACCAATCACAACCACATGATTCATTGACATTTGACCTCTGAGAGAATGCAGTATTTCTGTTTCTGCTAGATATCAAAGCGGGTGAAATCAAGAGCGAAATGCAACTAATAATTTATGTAGAAAACAAATCTAATGGCAAGGCAATGCGAGTGCATAACCACATATTTGGGTTACATATGGAATAAAGAAGATTTACATGATTACCCTCGAAATTATTCATCCATTTTCCTCATTCATTGACTGTGATCATATACTTAGAAGCTATTCATATTTGGAGCGCAAATGTTCAAGAGAATTTAAAGATTACAATAAGGTTTTGAAAGTTGTACGGCTGACGGCTTTCACATCCACTATTTCACAATAACATATGAAATTGTCAACCCATCTGTAGAATGCTTTGTGCAGATGAGCTTAATAGCAATAAATAAGGTGCATTTGTGATTCCAAAATTCTGAAAAGAAAAAAAATACTTACAGATTTGTTTCTCTCAGCCATCTTTTGGATTTCTTTTCAATACTTCCAACACCATGTTGCTCCACTGCCCTACTCGTAGTACACGATTAGAATGGAGTTCTTATCCATGTTCTATTTGCAAATTCCGGATTCTTCTCAAATAAAACTCCCAGACCAGCTTTCTGAAATACACGAAGGTACAATAAGCATTTTCATCACAAAATCAATTCAATCATAATAGTATATGTGATGAATAGGTTGCTAAACCATGAACTCCAGCTTGTCATCTCTCCAGCCCAAATATTAAATTATTTAGTGCAATTATAAAGGAGGTAATGTAATACTATCAAATTCGAATTATAAAGGGAGTAAATAAATATTAAAGTACATGAAACCACTTAAGTATGCTTCAGTCTAGTAATTATTTCCAAACCACTAAACAATATCACTTCAAAATGTCACATGATGTGTTTATGAAATTTTTAGAGACAAATATACACAGTTCACCGTAACATATATATAAATATTTCTTTATAGCCAAACAACTAACAAATCCTGGAGATTACTGGACAATAATAACTGGACAGATAAGAAGTGTTGTACGAAGAGCCAGTGCTTTGCTTGAGCAGAAGAGGATTCTAGCAACTGTTGCTGGCCAAGGTTTGTCTTTGGGGGCTTCAAACCTTGAAAACTAAGGCACAACTACCTGTCATTTTGGAGAGTGATAATGCCACAGTGGTGGGGTTGGTAAAAGATAACAAAGGTTACCTTGGTCGAAACGGGTACATCTATGAAGAGATTAATTTGTGTGAGACCTATTTTGATGAATTACTGTTTGTACGAGTAGAAGAGAGTGCAACACCTTACCTCATGAACTTCTTAAAATGGCAATTAACCAGGGAATAAATGAAACATCTTTTGATCAAGAGCCAGTTTGTATGACATGGTTGTAAACGACTTTGTAAAGTCCTCTAATAATGATGAATGAAGCACTCTCTTCTCTTAAAAAAAATCGGTATTACTCATTTGCTCAACCATAGCCAGCTGAATTTAATTGCTCAATTACAATCACTTACCATGGTATGAAACTCGGATCAACAGATCAGAACTCCATGTGGATTTGTTTGCCTCCGATGCAATAGAAGCAAAATAAAATAGTTGGATCTGGAGACGAAATCGTGGTGTACTTGTGTGTGTGTAGATGAGAAGGCAGGGAGTACATAATCAATTGGATTTAGAGAGAAAAATAAGAACACGACTTGGAACTGACATTCTAGATCTACGGTTGTAATTAGCAGGAGGTGCGGCGAGCTTACCTGGAGGTCAAGTAGGTTATGGCGGCCATGTACAGGGCAAGCCGGCAAGGAGGCGACAACAGCCATGGGGCGTGGTCGAGGTAGGCGACCAAGCCATGGAGGTGGTGGCCGTCCCATCCAGTGCCGCAGCGGAGCGTCCTCGTCGGCGGCGCTGCACAACGCAAGGGCCACTGCGGGCTCCTCCCGCGCCGCTAGCTCGTTCGGGCATCCGGGCGTCGCCGGGCCATTACCTCGCTCCTAGAGAGCGGCTCGCGCGGACGCGGCTAGACGCGGAGGGGTCGGGAGCGGCCGCGCCGCTGTTTTGTGGTCACCGGAGCATCCGCGCCGGCGAGCAAACGTGGAGGCCAGAGCGAGCGACGGCGGCGGCGGTTCCGGCGATTCCGCCGTGGATGGAGCGTCCCAGCAGGGGGCAGTCGGCGAGGAGGTGCAGGAGAGGATGGCGAAGGTCTCTATGTGCGTAGATCTGAGCATGGAGACGCGTAGCGGCGGTGGAGCACATCGGTGGCGGCGCGGCGATTTCGGCGTCGCCCGGAGAAGAAGGAGGGCGAGGGGGGGAGGAGTGAGGACGCTTTTCCAATTGGGCCCTCGAAGTTTTCAAAAATTGCGGTCAGGCCCCTATCTGCGGGAAAGTGTGGATTGCGGGTTAATTTCTCGAAGTGGGAGGTTTTTTTTGGAAAAGCATCACGGACGCGCCGCAAGCGCCATTTGGCCGCAGCAGCACACCCGAAGGCGTCCACCGCAAGGGAACATGTACGTAGCACCAATTCCCTTTGTTCGGGTACCAGCACGCAAGTACTAGAAAGGCAACGGTGACACAAAGCCACATGAACGACGGGACACGGCGCCGATAGTCGGCCGCACGAAAACGGGGGATCTACCGGCAGACACGGGTCCAAAACCACTCATGCGCTCGCGTTAGGGATGCAGGCGGACGCCCGCTAGGCGGGTGCAGGCTGTCCGCTACATCCAGCTACGTAGCTAATCTGTTCATACGTATTTGTCTACGGAAACACATCTATGCCTATTTGTTTGCTGAGCGGACTGCCCGCTCTGCTCGCCGGACTGCCCACTTGCATCCATAGCTCGCGTAGCCACAATGGTCAAGCCAACCAAGCCTTCCCCCACGCAGAGCACGGGGGAATCACTTGCATACGGAAATCCATTTCGGGTAGTGGGTGCAGATGCACCCATTGCCCAAAAAACAAATTTCGAAATGTCAAAAAATTCAAAATATTTTTTTTGCATATACTTCAAAACATTTTGTGCTAGCAAAAAAAAATTGGTGGTGAAAAGACATTTTTTTAGCTGTGCAAAAAAGGCAAATTTGGGCAATACAAAATGACTTTGTACGGGACATATTTTTGTCTTTTTTGCACAGATCACAAAAAATGTCTTTTCACTGCGAATTTTTTGTGCTAACACACAATTTCCTGATATATATTCGAATTTTTTTTAGAATTTTTTGACATTTTGAAAAGTTTTTAATTTTTTTTACACAACGGGTGCAGATGCACCCGTGACCCGAAACACTGCCTCCACGATTTTATCTCTTTGGTTTTAATAGGACTATTATGAAATGAATGACCCAAGTTGCATGGAACTTCACACATATGTAATACGATGAGTCTCAATATGTGTTGTTAAAATTTCAACATTTTTTTTGAAAGAATAAAATTCAGCTTAAAAAGAGAATATTTGACCACTTTGTTTGACGTTATCTCAAGACTACGCACCTCAGCGTTCTTAGCCAATATACATGACTAAATTGTTCTCTCACTAGTGGAAAATCCCCCTATAGTCCCGGTTGGTTTGTGCCATTAGTCCTGGTTCCCCAACCGGGACTAGCAAATCGGGACTAATGATAGTTCCGGTTGGGACACGAACCGTGACTAATGGGGCAACACGTGGCCCGACTGGAGGCAGCAGGGGCGGAGGGGCTTTAGTCCCGGTTCGTATTACGAACCGGGACTATTGTCCCGTCAGATTTTTTTTCACTTTTTTCAGAAATTTCAGAAAATTGTTTAAATTTGTAAAATCAATAATGCTTATTCTGTAATTCATAAAAATATGAATAAAATACCAAAATGTTCAGAAAAATAAGACCTATTTGATTATGTAAAATACATGCATGTTTAAAAAACTTAAATTAAATATTTTTTAGAACTACAAAAATGCCACTACTAGTGAAATATGGTGAACCACTATTACACATATCGTCACGAATATATTACACACATATCATTCGTCATCCTTGGTCGAACATATTACAAACGGTACATGTAGTACACACGAGTTTCATTCTTATATATATATATATACATCTTTTTTACACTCACTATTTAATTTCAACCTTACAGTAGTATTCTCCTTTCAGATCTAGGACCTCTGCATCTAAGAATCTGGCAATTTCCTCTTGAATTGCTCGTACGCGATCCTGTGGTAGAAGGCCTTCCCGCAACCGTTCGATCTAATTAAAAAAGGGTCAATATATATGAATGAAAGTAAACACAATTGATGGCAATAAACTAAAATTATGAATATTGCATACACACTTCAAGTTGTTCTAAGATTCTGCCCTTCTCACAGCACGTCTGACGAATGAACTCGCAGACGTAGTATCCACATAAATGATTCCCACTTTCCTGCCTCAAGCACTTTACGGGAACAGAGTTCAATCAAAATAATAATCAAGAATGGTAATGGTATTGAACTAGAATCAAAGAGATGGGCGAATCTAGGTAGTAATACTTACATTTATTGGTTTAAATATAAGCTCCTTCGCCCAATCACCCCTAGCCCTGGCGGTGAATCGTTTCCAAGCACTGCCCGGCAAAGAAAATGAATAAGGGAGTTATATATTAATTACTTGCTATCCGTAAATGAATGGAAAGTTGCCGATATAGTGCCATAATATGATTGAAATTACCTCTGGAGGCATTCCTACATGTCCGCCCAATCCTTAAGGGGTTTATGTAACGAGTCCATGACAAGTACAACTCCTTTGTCAGGCATAATGATTAGCAGAATAAAGTGGTAGCTGCGCACGCATAAGTCATCAATTATACACTTAACATCAAGAAATTAAGCGAAATAGAATGTGTACAAGACAGTAACACTTACTTAAAGTTGTAAGTAAATAGTATTTCTCTTTTGGTTTCGTTAAACAGTAATGCATTTACCAAATTATTCTCTGTATCATTGTAAAAATCATGGAGACTTGCTTAATGAACGAAATTTGGATCAACGAACCCAATGTCATAGATTTGTCCTCTTTTGCATTGGAGAATCTTCATTCTGCATAATTAATATAGTGATGAGTAAGATTATAAAGCAATGAACGAGGTGAGCTAGCTAGAGACTTAATTACAGAAATAATACTTACAGACAATAGGCACTGATGATAGCTTTGTCAAGGGCGTCTTGTTGGTATAACTGAAATAATTCACAAAATTCAATCATTACCACGCCAGCTCCATGCCCGTAATGCTTGTTCTTATATCCCACGTAGATTCAATTTCCCCCTTTCTTTGAGTCTGCCATGTACCATCTATGCAATCTTCGCATTTTTGTTGGTAGATCTTTGACTAACTCAGGTTTGACGAGAGGATGCCCGTGCCGGTATTTGTATTTTGGAACTATTTCTTCGTGGAATTGTAATTGGTCTAAGTACTGAGGAATAGACATGCCCTGAGCAGAGGCTGCTTCTCCGTACAGTGCAACAAACTCAGGATCGATGCCGACCGCACGTTTGCTCGACCCCACCTCGGTATCGGAAAACACTTTGAGCGGGGGGCACGATTGTTTTTGCTGTTCTCCGAGCTGGGCAACTGATTTCCGGCTTGCACTACCATTCTTCGACCGCCGTTTATTTGCCTGAACCGACTTGAGAATAGAGCGCTCATAGTCTGGTGTCAGCTTTGGCGGGGGTTGTTCAAGGGTCTTCAACATTTTTAAGACGGCGGCTTTTTCTTCTAGAGTGTCGGGGAACTGTGGCGCTTTCAGCTTCTTTAGCTTCAAGTTAGCAAACCACTGTTCCGTTTGGGCTTTTGCGATCGCCTTATTTTCCTCCACCGTACAGTCGTAAGGTCTCTTGGGAAGATTCTTATGAGGTACTTTTGGGAGGGGTGACCTTGCACGTTTCGGTGATCGGTTACCACTCCTCGTAGTACCAGCAGTGGTACGCTGAGCCTGAGTGGGCGGAGACGACTGACGCGGCGGCGGAGACGGCTGCTCTGGAGACTGGTGAGGCGGCGGAGACGGCGCCTGAGGCGGCGACAGCGGCGAAGAGGACTGTTGCGCTGGAGAGTGGTGAGGCGGCGGAGACGGCGCCTGAGGCGGCTGCGGTGGAGAGGACTGTTGCGTTGGAGACTGGTGAGGAGTCGATGGCCTTGGCGGCCAGTTTGGAAGCACGATGAATTCCTTTGGCCATAGAATGATCCCTTTCCTGGCTTCTCCAAGTTCAACCACCTTCCCATCTTCACCTGCAGGGTGTTCCACAGCTCCTCAAATCCTTTACTAACTTCATCCACCCCGACCACAGCGTAGCCATGAGGAACCGGGGAGCAATGGAAAGTTGGTGTAGGTCCAATTGGTACGGCATAGCCGACCGCCACCTTCATGGTTAAGTTGAGCACTTTCACATGTAGCTCACAAGGTGTGCTCTCCGTGATATCATCCACTGGGTAGCGACGAAGAGGATCCGTCGTCAGTGTATCATCATCACCAGCCGGGACCATGCTCGAAGCCACGCTGCTTTTCCGATATGATGGGTCGGTAGCATCGACTGCAGCTTCTATGACGTGCTGCTAAGATAGGCCGGCAGTGCCTTGCTGGCTAAGTCGGTCAATTTGATTCTGCTGCCGCTTCATTGCTTCTTCTATATGACGCAGCCGGTCTGCAGCAGCACTTGCTTCCCTTGCCTCCCTTTCCTTTCTCCACAGATGACTTCTATCGGGAAATATTTTCCTTTCCGCGGGAAACCCATGTACCCACGGCTTGGAGCCTGAGGTGCCTCGTGTTCCTCCTTCGTGTTCGGGATTCCCAAGGGCGCGTGCAAGCTCGTCATTCTCTCTATCGGGACGGAACCGTCCCTCTTCAACATCCTTTACTGCTATCCTAATTTCTTCGATGGGTAGTAGGGGATTATCCTTGTGTCTTCTGTTATATATGCACTTTCCTTCTGCGTCCAATGTGCCCCATGCCCGTAAAAGCAATTTCTTGACCGTTCGATCCATCCTTCTTTATAGGCTCTGGAACGATCCCTTTAGCCAGCAGGTCGGCCTCAAGTTTTTCCCACTTAGGCATGGAAAAGGCGTAGCCACCAGGCCCCATAGTATTGGTGGTACTTCTTTTTAGCAGCATTTGCCTTATTTATTGCAGACTTTAACTGAGCTTCCTCCGATTTCTTGTACGCCACAAAATCTTCCCAGTAGTCTCTTATCTTCTCATACCCGTGATCAAAATCCGGAGTTTTGTCTTTCAAGATAAAGTCAGTGTACAATCTTTTCTTAAATTTGTTGAATAGCTCGGCCATCTTCTTAAGAGCCCATGCCTTGACTTTATCTACTAGAGCTTTTTTTTGGGCATCCATCTCCTACTCATCTGGCTCCACCTCCTCTGGATCCACCTCTGGCAACGGCAACGTGAAATTAACCATGACCTTTTCAAAAAGGCGTTTTTTTTACTTCGGGGCCGAGCCAACTAACTTCAGGATCCCTTGGCTTATTCCATTCTCGGATGGTGATCGGGACGTAGTCCCTAACAACAACACCGCATTGCTTCACAATTTTTTTTCTAATATCAATTGGAGCAATGGGTTCGCCGTCTGCAGCGACTTCTTCGATCCTGTACCGGAGATGGTCCTCCAACTTTTTGGTTGGGCCTCGTTTCGTCCTCACAGAGGATTTGCTCGATTCGGATGGCTAAAAGATGAAAGACTGTTAGTATGTGTATATCGACAACATAGGCTAAATTAATTAATATAAATATATATGCACCTCGTCGGAGTTTGTAATAATCAATGTTGCACCGGACCGTCGGCTTCTGCCTTGTCAGCTTCTCCCTCATCGGAGACGCCGAGTTCGGCCTCTTCCCAGACGTTGGAGACGTCGTCTCCTCGGTTGAGAGACTCATCCCCCTCCCCGGAGTCGTTCAAAAAGTGACTTGCGTCATCCTCGCCGCGGATCATATCCTCGAGGATATTTTTCTCATTTTCGTCTCTGCCGTGTGGTTCCATAGTTTCTGCAAAATACGGAAGTTATTTTCGGAGCCATCTCTGCCGTGTAGTTCAGAAAACTTGTAGGAATAGAATGGTACTAGAAGGAAAGGCGCGCGTTGCTGCGCCCGTTGTTTCTAAGCGTCGTCATGGTGATATATATGACAAATAATTCAGCATTTCATCTTGTCTGAAACGGAACAAAATTGAATTGTAGTAATAATATGACACCTATGAAATAGGAATCATTAACTAACTACACATTTCGATATCATTGTACTTCACATGGACATCACTTGAGCAAAATTGTACAAAGCTCCAATTACACGGTGCACCGATTAAAAACATCAGAGTATACAATTCTATCAATTCCATCAATTCATACAAATAATTCTATCAATTCCATCAGTTCATACAAAACTGTATCAAATCCACTTATATCGTAAATAAATATGAAGCCTAAAATTATTGGATTTTGGATAAATATTTATTTATACAAATATGAAGCCTAAAATCATAAATAAATATGAAGCCTAAAATTAACTAACTAAAACTAAAACTAACTAACTAAATTACTAACTAACTAAAATTACTAATGCACTAATTTAAATTACTAACCCTAAAAGCAGCAGCAAATTCAACAATTTAAATTACTAACTAATTTAAATTACTAACTAATTTAAACTACTAACTAATTTAAATTACTAACTAAAACTAACTAACTAAATTACTAACTAAAACTATCTAACTAAATTACTAACCCTAAAAGCAGCAGCAAATTCAACAATTTAAATTACTAACTAATTTAAACTACTAACTAATTTAAATTACTAACTAAAACTAACTAACTAAATTACTAACTAAAACTAACTAACTAAATTACTAACCCTAAAAGCAGCAGCAAATTCAACAATTTAAATTACTAACTAATTTAAACTACTAACTAATTTAAATTACTAACTAAAACTAACTAACTAAATTACTAACTAACTATATTACTAACCCTAAAAGCAGCAGGAAATTCAACAATTTAACTATCTAACTAAATTGCTCACCTTGCGAATTGGCAGCTCGGGTTGGAGAAGGGGCAGGGGAGGAACTCGGGCGCGCTGGAGCAGGGGATCGAGGAGAACTTGCCGGAGTCGAGCAGGGGGAGCAGCAGGGGCACGGAGGCGGCACACCGGAGTCGAGCAGGGGCACGGAGGCGGCTCACCGGAGTGGAGCAGGGGCGCAGCAGGGGCACGGAGGGGCTCCTCCTCGGCTGGAGCAGGGGCACGGACGGCGGAGGAGCTCGGACGGCGGAGAGGTGGCGCGGAGGAGCGGGCGGCGGAGGGCGGCGCGGAGCAGCCTGACGGCGTCGAGGGCGGGCGGCGGAGCGGAACAGCCTGACGGCGTCAAGGGCGTGGCGGAGCAGCCTGACAGCGTCGAGGGCACGGCGGAGTGGAGCAGCAGATGCCTTAGCAAAATGAGGAGTTGGGGGAGAAGAAGAGGCAGGCAGTTTAAATAAAGTAGAGCCTTTAGGTCCGGTTGGTACCCCAACCGGGACCTACCCTTTAGTCCCGGTTGGGGGTACCAACCGGACCTAAAGGTCATTTTCGGCGGCACCGAAAAGGCGCGCGGCAAAATACCCTTTAGTCCCGGTTCATGGCATGAACCGGGACCAATGCCCTGAAATTTTTAATGCCCTGAAAATTTTTAGTTCTGAATGTTGTTCCCGCCTTTTTTTTTCTTATTCAGGTGTTTGAATATGAATTTCAAATGGTTTTGAATTTGAAAAGACTTTCAACATGAAAAGTGTTTAAATTTGAATAAATAATCCAAAACCATTTTCGGTTTTCTAAGATAATTATTCTAACTACAGAAACTATTAACCATTTTGTCATTTTCGTTTGAGACTAGAGGTGAATTCATTTAATTATTTTTTTTTGGAATTTGAACTTAATTAAGTCATTAAACTTATAAATTCAATATCTTTTCATATGTTTATCAGAAAAAATGCAATTAAAATATCAAATTATTGATAAAAAATGTAATCTATCTATTTATGACAAATTCATTTTTTTGAGATTAGAGGTGAATTCATTTAATTAAATTTTTTGGAATTTGAAATTAATTAAGTCATTAATTAAATTTATAAATTCAATATCTTTTCATCTGTTTATCAGAAAAATGCAATTAAAATATCAAATTGTTGATAAAAATGTAATCTATCTATTTATGAAAAAATCATTTTTTAGATTATAGGGGAATTCATTTAATTACAAAATTTGGAATTTGAACTCCCTTAAGTCATTAATTAAACTTATAAATTCAATATTTTTTCATCTGTTTATCAGAAAAATGTGATTAAAATATCAAATTGTTGATAAAAATGTAATCTATCTATTTATATAATTTATATATATTCATTTAATTTATATCTATTGAATTAATTCATATCTATTTTTGCCATATTATTGAATCTCACAAAACTTTCAACATGAAAAGTGTTTAAATTTGAGCTCCAACGGTGCATTTGATACGGTACAGAATGACAACAGTGGATCAGTTGTCCTAACAATCTTAGTCATACTCCTGCCTAGGCCTATAATACTCGTACTTGTAGTCGCCGTCATCGTCGTCGTCGCTTTCATCGTACTCATACGGCGCTCGTGGCTCGAACCTCGACGGGTGAGCACCCCCGGACTGCATGCTAGGGTAGCGCAGGCGGGGGTTATCGCCAGCCATGATGTAGTTCATAACTCCCTGGAGAGTCCAGCCAGCCCACCACAGCTGATGGCCGGCCTCGTTGAAGTCCGAAGGAGGCGGGCCGTCCCCCTCTTACCTGGCGAGCGCCCTCTCACGTCGATTGATGAAGTAGGCTTCCCAAGTCGGGCGGTAGTCGGGATGCCATCCTGGATCCATCCGCTGCTCCGGTGTGAGCTCGAGGTAGTAGTGGTTCGTGATGGCCGCCCGGCGCGCCACACCTTGAGGGACATGAGGGACCGGCACGCCTCCGGCGCTCGGCATCCAGCCGGCGGGGACGCGGTAGCCGGGCGGGCAGGGGTAGTTCGAGGCGGAAAGCTCCTCCGCCTGATGGTAGGTTAGTACGGTGGAAGCCATGGAAGAGTGATGAGGTTGCAGATATGAGTTTAGATGTGATATGGCAATGGCGGCCAAGCCTACATATATATAGTGAGAAATTGCGGGAAGACGAAGGCGGGAAGCGGTGGAAGAAGCACACGGATCGTGTGTTTCCTTCGAGCGCTTGTGAGCCGTTGGATCAGAGTTGTGTTTCTTTCGAGTGCTTGTGAGCTATTGGATCGTGTGCACACGGATCGTGTGTTTCCTTCGAGCGCTTGTGAGCCGTTGGATCAGAGTTGTGTTTCTTTCGAGTGCTTGTGAGCTGTTGGATCGTGTGCACATGGATCGTGTGTTTCCTTCGAGCGCTTGTGAGCCGTTGGATCAGAGTGTGTTTCTTTCGAGTGCTTGTGAGCTGTTGGATCGTGTGCACACGGATCGTGTGTTTCCTGCGAGCGCTTGTGAGCCGTTGGATCAGAGTGTGTTTCTTTCGAGCCCTTGTGAGCTGTTGGATCTCAAGCGGAAGATAAGGCACACATATCAACGCTTCTTTAGTCCCGGTTTCAGCTACCAACCGGGACTAAAGATGAAGATTTGCCCTGATCTTTTAGCTATAAATACCCACCATGAGGAGGATATGAAGAACAAGAGTACGGCTAGTCCGGAAGGCAAAGTCCGAATACAAATCATTTGGATTCGCTGCATACGTCCTACGGTGCATTTGATATGCGGGCACTCTCTAGCCACCGTAGGGCTGTATGCAGGTGAAACCGTGTGTTTTGTTCTATCTAGAAATCCTTCAGTTCATCGACCGAATACAAGCCATCAACTGTGATGATATGTAACACTTTTGGGAACCAGCGGCAAGGGCTTCTTTGATGATCTGGTATATCCCCAACACTTGTTGGGACGGTTGCAGATCATCAGAGAAGTCTTGCCGCTGCTTGGATCGAATGCCCGTTTAAAATGGATAGGCTTCTCTCTCGACGGACCAAGGCGACGACGAACTTCTCACCAGTTTTTGTTGCAGCAGAAAGAGTGAAGCGGAGCCGGCACGATGCGCAAGTGGGCGCTCTCCTGCGCGCTGCTGCATGGCTGAGGACGACGGCGACCAGCTGTAGGCACTCACGAGCCACCGTTGGGCTGTATGCAGGGAAACCGTGTGTTTTGTTCTATACAGAAATCTTTCAGATAATCGACCGAATACAAATTACATAAAAGGTTTAATGCATTTGGGAACACTCGATCATACATATATTGTGTAATGCATTTGACAACACTCATACATAAAAAGTTTTTGAGAACACTCATACATAAATTGTTTAATATATTATTACACTCATACTTAGATCATGATCTCTATGATCGCTTCTTCGGCCGTAACCATGGAGTTTCTTCATTATGTAACGGGATGCTTGGGTCAGTTTTCACTATGAAGGGCGGAATTTCATCAAAATTATTATAGTCTGCTAACATGTCTGTCTTATCCTCGACTCCCACGATGTTTCTTTTTCCTGAAAGAACTATGTGACGCTTTGTCTTATCGTGTGATGTATTTGTTTCCTTATCTTTTCTTTTTTTATGATCTGGAGCTCATGTCCTTCACATAGAAAACCTGAGCCACATCATTGGCCAGGACGAATGGTTCGTCTCTGTATGCAAGATTCTTGAGATCCACTGTTGTCATTTCGTACAGCTGGTCTACCTTTACCCCTTCTCCATTCATGTTGACCCAACTGCACCGAAACAAAGGGACCTTAAAAGTAGGTCCATAGTCAAGTTCCCATATCTCCTCTATGTAACCATAGTATGTGTCCTTTTGTCCATTCTCGTCTATTGCATCAAAGCGAACACCACTGTTTTGGTTGGTACTCTTTTTATCTTGGGCGATCGTGTAAAATGTATTCCCATTTATCTCGTAACCTTGGAAAGTCAATACAGTCGAAGATGGTGATGCGGCCAATAAGTAGAGTTGATCTCCAACATCGGTGTCATTCATGAGATGTAATCGCAACCAACTGCCGAAAGTCTCCATGTGTTTTTATTTAATCCGGGAGTCAGGCTTCCCCGGGTTTTTGGAGCGTACAATATTCTTGTGTACCTCGATATACGGAGCCACGAAGGTGGAACTTTGTAGAACTGTGTAGTGTGCTTGAGTGAAAGAATGTCCGTCCCTACATATCATTGCTTTCTTTCCTAGCGTGCCTTTTCCACTAAGTCTCCCCTCATGCCGCGATTCAGGAAGACCAATCGACTTAATGTCGGGAATAAAGTCAACACAAAACTTAATGACCTCCTCTGTTCTATAGCCTTTGGAGATGCTTCCTTCTGGCCTAGCATGGTTATGAACATATATCTTCAAGACTCCCATGAACCTCTCGAAGGGGAACATATTGTGTAGAAATACAGGACCGAGAATTGCAATCTCGTCGACTAGGTGAACCAGGAGATGCGTCATAATATTGAAAAATGATGGGGGGAACACCAACTCAAAACTAACAAGACATTGGACCACATCCTTCTGTAACCTTGTCAGACTTTCTTGATCGATTACCTTCTGAGATATTGCATTGAGAAATGCACATAGCTTCACAATGGGTACTCGAACATTTTCCGGTAGAAGCCCCCTCAATGCAATCGGAAGCAACTGCGTCATAATCACGTGGCAATCATGAGACTTCAGGTTTTAGAATTTTTATCTGCCATATTTATTATTCCCTTTATATTTGACAAGAAGCCAGCCGGGACCTTGATACTGCTCAGGCATTCAAAAAATATTTCCTTCTCTGCTTTCGTAAGAGCGTATCTGCTTAAGTAATGACGCCCTTTATCCGTATGCTTGTTGTTTGGGTCTTTCATATGCTGCTGGTCCTTCCTTGTTTCCGGTGTATCTTTTGTCTTCCCATACACGCCGAGGAAGCCTAGCAGGTTCACGCAAAGATTCTTTGTCACGTGCATCACGTCGATTGAAGACCGAACCTCTAGGACTTTCCAATAGGGTAGCTCCCAAAATATAGATTTCTTCTTCCACATGGGCGCGTGTCCGGTAGCGACGTCTTTCGGAACAGATTGACCGCCAGGACCCTTTCCAAAGATTACTTCTATGTCCTTGACCATACCAAATATAGCATCACCATTAGGGAGGTTAGGCTTCTTCCGATGATCTGCCTCACCTTTGAAATGCATGCCTTTCTTTCTTACGGGATGATTGGCTGGAAGAAATTGACGACACCCCAGGTACACGACCTTCTTACATTTTTCCAAATATGTACCTTTAGTCTTATCTAACAGTGCGTGCATGCGTTGTATCTCTTGTTTGACTGTCCTGAAATGTTACTAAGATCAGGCCAATCATTGATGGTTACGAACAGCAACGCTCGTAGGTCAAATTGCATCTGTTTGTGCTCATCCCACACACGTACACCTGGTATGGCCCACAACTGCAAAAGTTCATCAACTAATGGCCTTAGGTACACATCAATGTCGTTGCTGGGTTGTTTCGGGCCTTGGATGAGAACGGGCATCATAATGAACTTCCGCTTCATGCACAACCAAGGAGGAAGGTTGTAGATACATAGAGTCACGGGCCAGGTGCTGTGACTGCAGCTCTGCTCCCCAAAAGGATTCATACCGTATGTACTTAGACCAAACCATAAGTTTCTTGCGTCACATGCAAAGTCCGAGAACTCTCTCTCGATTTTTCTCCACTGCGACCCATCGGCGGGGTCTCTCAACTTCCCGTCTTTCTTACGCTCTTCTTTGTGCCATCGCAACAACCTGGCATGCTCTTTGTTTCTGAACAGATGTTTCAACCATGGTATTATAGGAGCATACAACATAACCTTAGCAGGAATCCTCTTCCTGGGGGCTCGTCATCGCCCTCAACATCACCAGGGTCATCTTGTCTGATCTTGTACCGTAGTGTAGTGCATACCGGACATGCATCCAAATTCTCGTACTCCTCACCGCGGTAACGGATGCAGTCATTGATGCATGAATGTATCTTCTGCACATCTAATCCTAGAGGGCAGATAGCCTTCTTTGCTTCGTACATAGTCTCGGGCAATTCGTTATCCTTTGGAAGCTTCGGCTTCATTATTTTCAATAACTTCTCAACCCCTTGTCAGATAAACCAGTCTCTGCCTTCCATTTCAGCAATTCCAGTGTGGTACCGAGCTTTGTGCTGCCATCTTCGCAATTTGGGTACAGCAACTTTTTGTGATCATCTAGTATGGCCTCCAACTTCAGCTTCTCCTTTTCTGTATCGCATTCTCGTTTTGCATTAGAAATGACCCGACCAAGACCATCAACGGGCTCATCTGACGCCCGTTGTTCTTGACCTCCTTATTCTTCATTGTCTTCCATCGCAGTATCACCGTATTCTTTAGGGAACATAGGATAGTTCTCATCATCATTTTCTTCTTCATTGTCTACCATCATAACACCTCTTTCTCCGTGCTTGGTCCAACAATTATAGCTGGGCATGAAACCTCTCCGAAGCAGGTGGCCTTGAAGGGTTCTCGAGGAAGAGTGCTCCTTAACGTTCCGACAGTCCACACAAGGACAAGACATAAAACCATCATCTTTGTTTGCCTCAGCCACATGGATAAATTTATGCAGGCCTGCAATAAAATCAGAACTGCGTCGGTCGACGTACATCCATCGCTGCCGTTCATCCATCTGCAAATACAATTAGAATAACATATTGAATACTGAAATGACCACCGTACATCGACACATGCAATATTTCTGTATCAATTATAGATGAAAAGGATAAAGTTGCTAACCTCGGTCGAGGATATCATTTTGTGTGAACTTAAGTGTGGCTCGGACATTTCATCGAACACATCTTGTGCGTGGCAAAGGAAAGAAAAAAACTAGCACCCACTTCCCACCAATCCAAGCAAAAAAAAACAGAGGTGAGAAGAGGGGGGGGTTACATATAGGCAGGGGAGGGGTATTAGTCCCGGTTCGAGACACGAACCGGGACTAATGTCCCCAACCGAACCGGGACCAATGCTCCATGGGCTCCTGGCAGATCGAACCGGGACCAATGCCAGGCATTGGTCCCGGTTTATCACTCAATCGGGACGAATGGCTGGTTCGGCTCTGTCCGAAAGGTGGTTTTTCTACTAGTGTCTTATCCGGTGCTCCAATCAATCAATCCTCAAACCAATACGCCAAAACTAATGCACTAAGTTTGGAACAAACTTACGCTAGTTTGGAGTCGGTCCAATCACATTTGAGCCTCCGACGAACAAGCTTGATGTAGATCAACAATGAGGCACTAATAACTTCTCCTCCGGTCATGTGTAGGTCTCCCTCTCCCCCTCCCTCCCTCTCCCTCCCTCCCTCCCTCCCTCTCTCTCTCTCTCTCTCTCTCTCTCTCTCTCTCTCTCTCTCTCTCTCTCTCTCTCTCTCTCTCTCTCTCTCTCTCTCTCTCTCTCTCTCTCTCTCTCTCTCTCTCCCTCTCCCTCTCCCTCATTGATTCAACTGAGACCAATGATCCACAAGTGTTGCTTTTATGGATTGAGTTGACCTCTGATCTCACCTCCACGTAGAGGGATTAGCTCAACAATTTAAAGTTAGTTGTGAGACATAGTTGAAGTTACTATCATACATTCAAATTTCTATCACACAATCTGAATTTGATTTTACATTACAATCTTAGCCCTCCGTTCCAAATTAAGTTTGAATTATTTGGGATAAAGTTTTTTTTTTCGAGAAACCTCTCGAAGAGGGCAGAGCGTTCCTGCAGTCCGTATAGATATAATAAAGTTGACCCAGTTTATAAGGAAAACTGGGCCCAAAAACCAAACAAGCTATACAATGCCATTTTTATGAGGAAAACAGGGCCAAAAACCCGCTCAGACGAGACGACCCGCCGTCCACACGACGCAAGTCGGCAAAACGCCACAACACACACCACCTGCTTCGGCGTAGCAACCAGATCGACCTTCGCATTGCTCGAAGACGATCCAGTCATGGTCGACGAACCCTTTGCCCGCGCAGTCTTCATCCAGGTTGCCACCAAATCCACCTATTCCCGGGCCGCCGCCGCGACGTAGCAACCAGATCGACCTTCGCATTGCCCGAAGGTGATCCAGTCGGGTCGACGAACCTTCTGCCCGCACAGTCTTCATCCAGGTCGCCCCCCAGACCCACGGAAACCAACGGCCCTGCCTCATAGAACCGTCGCAACGTGGGAGATCGAGGCCGCCGCCTCGACATCCACCACCGTCCGGGACCGCCGCCCTGGGATCCACTTCCCCTGACCAGCCATCCCATCCATCTGCCGCAAAACCGTCGCACTGGGAGAGCCAATGACTCCAAGACAACGCCTCCAACAAGTAAGTGACGCATCCATCACCGTCGCCCGCTCCCGACGGAGCTAAGGCTTTCACCCAGAGACCATCGGACCGCTCCCGTCGGGCCGGTTGTCGAGACTCCACCATGATGCCAATAGGAAGGAGAACGACGCCTAAAAGGCGCCGCCATCATAGGCACCGACCGGAGTCGATGCCAGGCTATCGCCCGGAGTTCGAACCGCCTACGAAGCTTAGGGAGCCGCAAGAAAAGAGATCGCATCTGTGGCCGACCACCGAGCTCCTCCGCATCCCGTAGCCACTACAGCTCCTCATTCTACCGCAGCCGGCATGCCAGCCGCGCCTCTTGACGCAGCCATCTGTCCGGGGCCGCCGCCCCGTCTTCCACGCCACCCAGGTGCCGGAGCACGGCAGCAGCAGAGCCACCTCCTCCTTCCGCGTCGGAACTTCAGCCCCGCCACCGTGGCGCCGGAAAGCCGCCCTCCAGACGCGTCGCACCTCACGCCATCGTTGGCCTGCACTCCGTCGGCACGCCGCTAGACGCGCGGTCATCCGCCGCCCGCAGCATCTCCGGCCCGCGCCCCTAGCCATGCAGCCGCGGCCATCCCCGTCGCCAGCGCCATCCGGCCGGCGCCCCCCGGCCCGCAGAACCGCAGCGCACCCGCGCCCACAGCCCCGCCGCGCCGCCTGGCCACACATCCCCCCGGCCCACGCCCACGCCGCCGCGCACATCGCAGCCACCCGTCGCAGCCGTGCCTCTTCACGCGCCGGGGGAACACGAGAGGGGAGGAAACTGCCCTGCCGCCACCTTCCCAGGGGAGTGCGCGGCGTCTTTCGCCGGCTCCCCTCCGGCGGCGGCGAGCAAGGGAGGAGATCGGTGGGGGCGCGGGGTGGCGGCGGCTAGGGTTTCCCCGAGCCGCCCAGGGAGGACGACGCGGGGCTGGGAAGGAAAAAAAGTTTTTGTTCCAAACTTTACAGATACAGCTGGGATAAAGTTGTACTAAATCAGCAACACCTAATTTGGAACGGAGTGGAGTATTTTGTTGTCTCCTTGCTAGAGCTATAAAAAAGCATGATCTTTTGACCGTTGGATTGACATGTGATGTACAGTGTGCAAACGTGCATTACACATGGCTCCAGTCAACGTGGTCAGGATTTTAAACACACGGGCCTCACCCCTTTGCCTTCAGAGTGCTTCAGTCCATGAACCCAATCAAAAGTTCCAGTGTTTATATTCTTTTACATTTAGGCCGTTGCATGAAAGTAAACAATCTCAACAGTGCCCTTGATCAGTAGGCAGTCATCGCTAACGGGTACGTATGAGAAAGACAACGATTGGTGGCGGCCTAGGGTTACAACCCTAGTCGCCGCCGCCGGTGATATCTGTAGCTTCATTGTCGTCGCCGGCAAAGATTCAACGGGTCCTCGCCTCCTCTAGGTGCCGTCTGGCACTAGAAGGGTGTGGGGACCTCGGACCTGCGCACGGCGCTTTTCGAAGATCCTTAATGGTAGAGTTTGGTTTTTGGTCGTCATCTTCTTCGTTAATGGAGATGGTATCGTCTGCAATAAGTGATCTTCCACGCTTCGTTCGACGGCGAGATATTCTTCCCGACGTCAATGGTGGCTTTGGAAGATCAAGTCTGTCTAGGTATGGTTCTTCAGATCTTGTTTCGCCAGATCAATCTTGGATTGTTTCTCATGGTTGCCGCGAGGAGGTTTGTCCTCGCAATATCTATCCCGGCTACTACGTCTTCGGCAATGGTGATTCGTTCTCTCGGCTCCCAACGACGTCGACAAAGTGGTTCGGTTATTTGTCCCTGGAATATCAGTGGTGGTGCTCTTGCCGATGTTGCTTGATTAATCTAATGGCTGCGTGCGTGCATAAAGGCTTGGCATTGCGGCTCAAAATTAAAAAGGGAGAACCTTCGATGGTATTCACAGGTCTGTGGTTTGATGGGGTTGGCGTTGTTCTACGGCTGCCTTTAGAAAAGTATAAGATTATGTCATGGATGAAGAAAGAGGTTGAAGATCTCATAGATTTGCTAGTCTATTTTAGTTTTGTTTTTGTAATCGATGTAATCGTGTACTCTTTGCTGGTTTAATATACGTGAAAAATTAAAAAAAAAGGCCGTTGCATGAAAGTATATTGACGTTTCCGTAAATGAAATTTTCATTCAACTTTCGTGTGGATGGCAAATATGAAATCAAAACCAAGCTTTCCATATATATTCTTTACTTAAGATGGATTCGGTAGCCGGTAGGTGTGAATTTTTTTCCCAAGTGGATTTTACACGACTCTTAATTTTTTTTCTTCATATTTAGACCTTGGTAGTTGAGTTAGTTACGTTTTTGCACACGCCTGGTTCAGTAGTTGCATCACTCGTGTAGAGTAGGTGGTCGGTCCAAGAAGAATACATGATTCCTTGCCATCAAATGTCGTTGCCATCCAATGCTGGACAAGGAAGGAGAAGTACGCCATTGTACACAACGGAGAGGGAGAGGTCGGAGGCAGCACCGAAGCCATGGAAGAAGGGCGAGACGGGGTGGAGGCCAAGTGCGAGGATTCAGAGGACGCGGGAAACACTAACAGCAGCAGCAGATGCAACTGCAGCGACATGATCTCCGTCCAATTCATGCAGAAGGTATATATATGGCTGCAATAGGATAAATAGTTTGGTGCAACTTAGATGAAGCAGCATTTGCACGAAGAAATTTTTGACGCAAATTTGGAACAGATTCTCGCAGAGATTTTGGGGACCTACTTCATGATCTTCGCGGGGTGCGGCTCGGTGGTGGTGAACCAGAGCACGGGCGGCACGGTGACGTTCCCCGGGATCTGCGTCGTGTGGGGGCTCGTCGTCATGGTCATGGTCTACTCCGTCGGCCACGTCTNTTTCTTTCTTTTCAAATCTTCTATGTAAGTAAGGTGATGGCTGATTTCAACACTTTATGGTAAGCCGTTAATGTATTTGCAAGGGCATCCTTGTATAGAAGGACTGTAGGACATCCTGAGCCAAGGCTTCGCAAGAGATCCGGGCAGAAGAGCCAAGATGCAGCATGTCAAATGAGCCTAGGGAGACGTCATTCGAAGAGGATTTGCATGGCCATCTCGTGCTAAAAGCTACAGAGTAGGCACTGGGAGTCATGAGGCCATCCCCTGATGCTGAGACGATCCGACGTTCACAACTAATTCTGAACGGCAAGCCATACAAAGAAACGGTAATTAGGAGGCACCCAAACCTTCCAGACGAGCTATTTGAATTCAGCTATTGCTCGAATTCCGAATGCATCCCAATCTTTATTATTAGACCCATCTATCGGAAAGAAACAAATGAAAGGTCCCTCCGTCCAACATCCTTGGTGTCATTTATCCATGGCTGCTCTCATATGTGGTCATTCTTGCGTGGCTACAAATCATGCGTATTTATCTACAGCTTTGAGTCTCCACTCTCTGGTAGAATAGGATGTGGTTTTATAGATACGAAGCATGTACACTGTGTGAGGGAGACATAACTGCTGATCAAAATCGACCTAACAGCCTAAACTGCCCTTCAAGAATAGCATTAATTAAACTGCCCTTCGAGAATAGCATATGTTTGGAATTTTGGATGCCCGGCACATTTCCATATATTTCTTTGAGGCCGGTTCTATAGTCTAGACAAAATAGGACACATTGAAGAAAGAAAATCTCTAGCCTATTTTCAGATCCTCTTTTACCCTGTAGCCAAATTGTTGCCAACGAATTTCATTATTAGTTCACGAACGTGGGCCTCATGTTGGAAGGTGAAGATTAACATGGTGTCATCCACACAAAACAGTGTGGTATATACGGCATGCCATGTTCAATAGTCAGAATTAATATATTGAAATCATTTAGGCGCAATATCCTTTTATAATTTGTAGTTTTCCTTTGATAAACCTCTTAAATAAATGAATGGTGGAAATTTGAATTTAACCCCCCTCCAATCAAAGGGTAGACCAGTCTACTTACTATTGAGTTGTTTCTCAAAAGGTTTGATCCTTAATTCACGAATATTGTTGTGCGACCTTTGAGAAACAACTCAATATTGTGTGCCCTTCAGAGACAGTGGATCCATTTCGATCTTATGATCTGCCGACTTGAAAATTTGAGTTGGGTCGCACCCAGGGTTTTGGTTACCGGTCGGTAAATCCGGTTACCGGCCGGTAACCGAGGATCCCGAGCACCCCCGGTAAGTGTGCTAATCGGTCAAAAAATCTCGAGATTTTTTTGAAAATTTTGAATTTAAACGCCCAGGAATTAGGTAAGTAATCTGTATTCTCATAGTGTCTGATGTAGAAGCGTGTAGCGCAGCGGTAGCCACTTGCTGTGCCCTCCCGTGTGTCCTGGGTTCGAGTTCCGCCACTGCTCATTTTTTGTGTATTATTCTCTCAGTACAACATTTAATCAACGTAATTATTAAAATAAAATGGACAACAAGATTCGACCTTGCAACCTCGGGACAGTGCACGAAGCCGGAAGCATACATACCACTACGATACGAACAGACTTGTGTTCAATTTAAGTTAAAACCCTAAATAACTCTTGCCAAGCGAATTTGAATTCAAATTTTTTTTTTAAATTTGTCCGGTAACCGCTCGGGATTTCTCGGTTACCGTGGTAACCGGGAATCCCGAGCCCCCTCGGGATTTTTTTCATATCTGGGAACCAAAACCTTGGTCGCACCTCACACGTGACAGATGAATAACCATACTTTTGCTTCGGTGGCCTCCCCCCGGGCGAAAGTTTTGGCTTACGGATGGCAAGGATTGGCCCATAAGTTTCTATAGGAAGGTTTTGAGGGAAACTTACCTCCTCGGTTTTCCTCCGGGGGGGGCGAACAACGATCTCAGGCCAGAGTTGCCTTATGATCCAAGTGGCCGGATTCATTGGCACGTGCGCACCACGGTCAAATCTGCATCTTAGCTAGTAATCAATCACATTCACATGAGACAGGAGAAGGGTCGTGTTAGAAGATAGGATTAGCCGTGTGCATGTCTTGTACGATAAGTTAGAATCCTAGCAAACTAACAAACGATAACGATCCAGGTTGTTGTGGACGTATCGATCTAAACCTCCTGATTGTATTGCTACCGACCTGTCCAAGGTCCTATATATAGATGAGCTCCCGGCTTCAATTGAAGTACGGCAGAACCAATCTCCAATCTCATCTCGCGTTTTTACATGGTATCAGAGCAAGGCTTCTGAGATCCAACGCGATGACCACATCCCCAAGCACCACTTCCGCCACTGCCCCGTCCCTGAACTCCGGTATGTCTGGGGCCAACTCCGGCGTCTCCCTGTCCATGGGCTCCTCATCGTCCGGGTTCATCTCTGTCCCCAATATCGGACAGATGGTCACCGTCAAGCTTGCACGCGACACCCACCTCCTGTGGAAAGCGCAGATCGTGCCTATCCTGCGCGGGCACCAGCTCCTCGGCTACGTCGACGGCACCCTCACCCCGCCGGCAAAGGTCGCTCCTGCGTCAACTGAAGAAGGCGCCGATCTGGTGCCAAATCCGGCCTACACCGCCTGGTACATCCAGGACCAGCTGATCCTGTCGGCCCTGCTGTCGACGCTCGCGCCGGAGGTGCTGGCGCGGGTCACCGGACTTGCGACATCTGCTAAAGTCTGGGCTGCGCTGAAAAGGATGTTCGCGTCCCAGTCCAGAACGAGGATCACCCACCTCAGGCGCCAGCTCGCCATGCTCCAGAAGAGAGACCTGAGCGCCACCGACTACTTCGCCCGAGCCAAGTCGCTCGGAGACCAGCTGGCAGCAGCTGGACAGCCGCTGGAAGACGAGGATCTCATCCTCTTCATGCTTACCGGCCTCGACAACAGCTACGACGCCTTCGTCACCTCCATCAACCTCAAAGGCAACGGCATGACAGTAGACGAGTTCTACTCCCACCTCCTCGACAATGAAGCTTTCCGGGAGACAAGCAACACCAGCTACCAGATCTCGGTCAACATGGCCAGGCGTGGTAACGGCGGTGGCCGCGGCCGCGGCCGTGGTGGCGGTGGAAGAGGAGGAGGCCACCAAGGTGGAGGAGGTCGTGGGCAAGGCGGGAGCTCATCTGGCGGCCCATCGGGTGGCCAATCTGGAGGGTCATCCGGCAGCGGGTCATCCGGCAACAAGCGGAACAACGGCAACAACGGCGACCGCCCGGTGTGCCAGCTCTGCAATAAGGCTGGCCACGTCGCCTTCCGCTGCTACAACCGGTTCAACCACAACTTCCAGCCGGAGGAGCCACGCTTCGTCAACAACGTCTCCACCGGGCAGCAAGGATTCGATGGCGCATGGTACATGGACTCAGGGGCGACAGACCACATCACCGGCGACCTCGACAAACTCCATATCCGCGAGCAGTATTCCGGAAAGGATCAGGTGCACACGGCAAGTGGAGCAGGTATGCCTATCACACACGTTGGTCAATCTATTCTTCACACATCGAACCATTCCCTTCAGCTTAAGAATGTTTTGCACGTCCCACACACACAAAAGGATCTCTTATCTGTTTCCCGTCTTACCAAGGATAATAATGTTTTTATTGAGTATCATCCTTTCCATTTTCTTATTAAGGAGCGGGGTTCGAAGAAGGTTCTAGCTCAAGGACCCAGTGAAGGCGGCCTCTATCCTCTTTATCCAGGACGTTCGCATCATCACCGGACGGCACTCTCCATCAATAAACCTAGCCATGCACAATGGCACCATCGGCTTGGACATCCTGCCTCTGCCATAGTCGACCATGTCATAGGTCAATTTAGTCTTCCGTGTGGTAGTAGCAAAAATAAAGCATCGGTTTGTGATGCATGTCAGCAAGGAAAAAGCCACCAGCTTCCCTTTGCTAGATCTTCAAGAGTCACTTCTTTTCCGCTTGAGCTTGTTTTCTCTGACGTTTGGGGGCCTGCGTGTCCCTCGTCAGGGGGTTTTAAATTTTATGTCAGTTTTATAGACGATTTTAGCAAGTTTACATGGGTCTATTGTCTTTATCATAAATAAATCTGATGTTGAAAAGTTTTTCTTCAGTTTCAAGCTCACGTTGAACGACTCTTGAATCGCCAAATCCTACAAGTCCAAACAGACTGGGGAGGCGAGTACCAAAAACTACACCCTTTCTTCCAAAATCTTGGCATAGAACACCACGTGTCATGCCCACACACACATCAACAAAACGGATCGGCCGAGCGCAAACATCGCCACTTAGTCGAGACAGGCCTAACCCTACTTGCTCATGCATCCATGCCTATTCGCTTTTGGGATGAAGCTTTCCAAACAGCTTGTTTTCTCATAAATCGTATGCCTAGCTAGCCGCACCATTAACATGCTCACACCTCTTGAACGACTCTTTGGCACCAAGCCTGACTATTCCTTTCTAAAAACCTTCGGGTGTGCATGCTGGCCATGTTTGCGGTCATACAACAATCGAAAACTTCAGTTTAGATCCAAACGATGTGTATTTTTGGGTTATAGCAGTCGTCACAAAGGGTACAAGTGCTTGCACATTTCTTCTGGCCGCATATATGTCTCTCGTGATGTAGTATTCGACGAGCAAGTTTTTCCTTACTCCGATATCTCCCCAACTACCACGCCTGAATCCCTTGGCGATCAACTCCTTTTACCACCAAACACATTCCCGTTTTCCTCTTACCAACCTGGTTCGGTAGTTGGAGTCTCGACTGATCACGTTCGTGGTAGTGCATCACCTAATTTATCTCGCCAAATGCAGTTTGATCCGGGTTTCTCGTCTGTGCAGGAAAACAGCGCGCCTACGTCTCCGCGCTCTCCCGTGATTGACGCCACCAGCCGCCCATGCAGCCGGGGCTTCTCCGCTCGACGCAGCTTCTCCCGAGTCAACTCGCGAGTCGAGCCCTGCGCGCACGCCATTGCGGAACACTGCCAGCCCAGCCGGCTCGACTGACTCCAACGGCTGCGCTTCAAGCTCCACTAAGCCGATCACAACTGATCTGTCTGCATCACCACCGCCTGCGTCCCCTGTTGTGCCGGCTCACCCCATGTGCACTCGCCGGCGTGACAATACATGGCGCCCTCTTGTGCGCACTGACGGGACCAAGCACCGGCAGGCTAACCTCGCTACGGTTGAACCTGTTGATCACCTAGAGGCTGCCACCGATGCATGTTGGAAGCAGGCGATGGACGAAGAATATGCAGCACTGCTTCGGAATCAAACGTGGCATCTCGTGCCCCCTCCGTCGCGACGCGATGCAACCTGATTGATAGCAAGTGGGTATTCAAACTGAAGCAAGCACCGTGCTGATGGAACAATTGATCGGCACAAAGCACGCCTTGTCGCCAAGGGATTCAAGCAACGGTATGGAGTTGACTATGATGAAACTCTTAGCCCTGTCGTGAAGCATGCCACCATTCGACTTGTCCTCTCCATTGCAGTCTCTCGGGGATGGTGTCTTCGCCAGTTGGACGTACAGAATGCGTTTCTCCATGGCATTCTAGAAGAAGATGTATTCATGAGGCAACCTCCGGGTTATGAGGATGCCAAGCTTCCGCACTATGTTTGTAAACTGGACAAGTCATTGTATGGACTCAAGCAATCCCCTCGAGCATGGTATTCCCGTCTCAGCAACAAGCTTCAGTCACTTGGATTCCGTCCATCCCAGGCCGACACCTCGCTTTTTGTATATCAGCAAGGGGGAGTAACCATAATTATGCTGATTTACGTCGACGACATTATCGTTGCGAGCTCATCTTCACGCGCAGCACAGGACCTGGTGCAAAGTCTTCGTGATGATTTTGCTCTAAAGGATCTCGGGGACATCCACTACTTCCTCGGCATCGAGGTGGTGCGCACGGCGACGGGTCTTCTTCTTCGGCAGGCGAAGTACATTGCAGACCTGCTGGAACGAGTTGGCATGAGGGACTGCAGGCCGGTACCCACGCCGATGATCACTTCAGAAAAATTGTCTAAGGATGGAGGCTCGAAACTATCAGCAATAGAAGCTACTAAGTATCGGAGTCTAGTTGGAACACTGCAGTACCTAACACTCACCCGACCTGATGTCTCTTTCGCGGTGAATCGAGTCTGTCAGTACCTGCAGGAACCAACCGATACTCATCTGACAGCAGCAAAGCGTATTGTACGCTACCTCAAAGGAACTGCAGACATTGGACTGAAGATTACCAGCTCGCCGTCCACAATCCTCAGTGCGTTTTCAGACGCTGACTGGGCGGGTTCACCAGATGATCGTAGGTCGACGAGCGGGTTCACTATTTTCTTTGGACCCAACCTGGTTTCGTGGAGCGCCAGGAAGCAGGCGACCGTGTCACGGTCTAGCACCGAGGCGGAGTACAAAGCGTTGGCCAATGCAACGGCAGAGATTATTTGGTTTCAGTCCCTTCTTGGTGAACTTGGCATTCGACAAGAACGAGCCCCTGTCCTTTGGTGCGACAACCTTGGTGCTACGTACATGTCAGCAAATCCAGTGTTTCACGCCCGAACGAAGCACATCGAAGTGGACTTCCACTTCGTAAGAGAAAGGGTGGCTCGGAGAGCACTAGAGATCAGGTTTGTGTCAACACGTGATCAGATAGCTGACGGCCTGACTAAACCAATTGGAGCTCATCAACTTCAGCAACTTTGTCACAATCTCAACTTGAGAAGTCGTGATTGAGGGGGAGTGTTAGAAGATAGGATTAGCCGTGTGCATGTCTTGTACGATAAGTTAGAATCCTAGCAAACTAGCAAACTAACAAACGATAACGATCCAGGTTGTTGTGGACGTATCGATCTAAACCTCCTGATTGTATTGCTACCGACCTGTCCAAGGTCCTATATATAGATGAGCTCCCGGCTTCAATTGAAGTACGGCAGAACCAATCTCCAATCTCCAATCTCATCTCGCGTTTTTACAGGTCGATGGCCGTCTGTGTCTCACGCGTTACCTGCTGCTAGAGTACGGATTTGAAGGAATTGAGCACGATGGCTTGTTGTGAAACGGTCGGCACCATGGCCGAGAACTCCATCTGTCCAAACTCCTCCTCCGATGACTCGTACAAGTTCCCGGATGGTTCAAATGAAATTAGGCTGATTCGGCTATACATTGTTTTTGAGGATGCATCGATTCTGCTACAAATTTTCTCATGTTAAATGTGTGATTTGTTGTACATTTTGGTTCGGCTTTTTTTACAAAAAAAGAGAGGGTAAAATTCAGTCATTTTTCGTTCTAATTTCGGTGATTTTTATTTCTTAATTTCAAATTTTGGTTTGTGATTTTCGTCCGATTTTCCCGAAATACCGAATTCCGGCAATTTGTTCGGGCCCGGTAAAAATTACAAAACGAAAAACCATAACCTTGTCATGGGAGTTTCTGATTCCATCCCATTGTTGGAACACCTGGTCGTGGCAAATCACAAAGCACAATTAAACTGTAATTAACAAAGTCATCAAACTATAATCAGCAAGGCCACATATAAACTCATCGCGTTGCCCACACCTTGCAGGAGATGCTTTCTTCAACCTTCTGCGCCGCCGCCTCCGATCTAAAGTTGATGTTTCACAACCGACCAGCAATCTTAATCGGGATCGGCGCTCGTGCTGTTTCGTGTCCGGATCGGAATCCTGCCCAGCAACGCCGCCGTTTCCCTCTGTGTATACATAACACTACGTGTCTGTGTAGGGCATCTCAGATTCTCAGCGTCTCCTGATCGAGGAATAGACACATCGACTAAGCCACCATGACGCCCGAGGAGGCAATGCAGCGTCTCGAGGCGCTGAGCGACCTGCTAGCCAGCATCGCCAAGGGCGTGGCCGAGGAGGAGCAGGCCGGCGCTGCGGCGGAAGCTCATGACGACGGCCGGTCTCTGGATCGGCTCTGCAGGCTGACGCGACTCATGGACGACCTGGCCGCCGAGGAGAAGCTTCTCCGGCTTGCCGTCGACCGCATGGCGGCAACGTCGGGACAAGCAGGCTTGGCTGGAAGAGGCAGGAGACCCACGAGGAAACGCAGGCCCAACTCTCGCTACGCGGCTGCCGATTGGACGTCTTCGTCGTCCGGCGCGGAGGAAAAAACACGGCGGTCCTCGGCCACATCCTGATCACAACGATCAACCATGGTCCTGCGCACTAATTATTATGCAGTAGTCTGTCACGTAAGAATTAATGGCGCTAACCTTGCCTAACCTTTATCGCGAGGGTAGAAAAAAATTCCTCTGCATGTGGATTTAATTTAGATGAATATTTCAAACATTGTTGGTGGACAATATGTAAACATTGCCCACAATTATACCGGTATTCACAAAGAATTTTCTACTTCTATCTTTTAGTTGATGGCTACAGTTTTTTTATATAAACATAACTCAATATTCTACTCCCTCTGTTTTGAAATATATGATTTTCTACTTTTTTTCCGAATTGCGTGTATATAGACACGTTTCCATCTATTTGTTCGCTCGTTTCAGACCGTATTTAGTCTATATTAAGTATCGAAAACTTCTTTTAATACTGAACGGAGTGAGTATATTATCTATTATTTCGTTTAACAGTCATTGCAAAAAAAAGAGTTAATCCCACTCTATGTTGACATTTGTGATGAGGAGTACCCCCTATTTTCGACCCCTACTACTTTTTACCCCCTATTTTCGACCCCTACTACTTTTTACCCCCTATTCCTACTTCTGACAGATTTCACACTCTAAATAAGATTTTTCGCCATTATAACATTTAGAACCTATTTTCAGTGTTATATTGTAGGGCCATGTTGTCTACAGAATTACAAATGGCACATGTAAGGTTTATTGTCGTGGCATGACACACATGGACCAAGAATAGAGTTGATTCGAGTTATCATAGATACACTATCTCGTTTTCCAACCTAGTCGTCGCCACCAAAGGTCTCCTCCTCAATGCCCCCTTGATCCCCCCCTCCTATCCCCTAGGCCGGCAGACTCGTCGGCGGCAAGACGACCGGGGACTCGTCTGTTCCATTTTTTCTTTTCCTTTGGTATTGTTTTCTTGCAGGCATTCATGAGGTGGGCGGCACTGGAATGTTGGAATAAGGTCTCGCCAGCATCTCCCTACATCAACGATATTTCGATCCGACGCTAACGAAGGGCTGTTGAGAGTGTCTCGATCTATTGCTAGATTTGTTGGCTCTCTATGGATCTTTGCAGTTGGTGTGTGTATCAAGGTGAGCAATTGGTGGCTATTGGTGTGGTGACTTCGAAATGTTCTTTAGGATTGCTCTATGGCATAGTCTGGTTTTAAAAATATGATGGATTGCAAGCCTATACTGCGTCAGGTGATGCTCCAACCAATGTTTCTTCAACGATTTCTAGATCTTTTCCCAAGTGGCGAGTGGCTAGTGCAGTCTTTACAGCCTGGTGTGGTGAAAACATTTGCATGTGTCCCTTTCCTTTACTGTTGGTTCTGTGTAATTTGAAATCTCCGACGGGCAGTGTACTCACAGAGGAAGAAGCAGAATCCAAATTGTCATCTCATTGTATTGTCTATTGTTTTCCTTGATAATTATCAGATCTAAGAAGCCCATTGGGTGTCTTTTTTTCAAATAAAAAAGATATGATCCAATCGGAATTTGAGTTTAGGAGGGTAAAATCTGGCACACAGCTAAAAATAATGAGACAAATCTTGACACATAATTCATACTTGGGTGTATAATATTGGCATAGGTTGGAAATAGGGGGTAAAATGTGTGTTACAAATGTGAAAATAGAGGGTAAAAATAAATTGACTCGATAAAAGGCATGGAGACAGGACCGAGACGAATTTATGATGGTGACCATGTTTGAATGAGTTGAAGGTTTTGAGTTACTCTTTATAGGATTTAAGTTTCTTTTAACCTGACATTGTTTGCTTTGATGTAATTCCTGGTTATCTGATTAGGCAAGTGCAATCGGATTGTAATCCTGACATTGTTTAAGTTAAGTATGGTTTACACACAAAAAAGCGCGAAATTTGGACATAGCTATTTGGGCTGTTCAGACTTAAGCTCAACGAGATGCAGAAAAACCATTATTGGGATGATTTTTCTTTCTTCTTATATTGACCATTCCTTCCCCTCTCCCTGAATTTCCAAATAGAAAAGAGAACTCTCAGAAGATGAAACAAAAACTTACGAGAAAACAAAGACGTCGCCTGACCAGCAATGGAGATGGAGGGGAGCAAGATATGATCCAGTTTTATTGCCTGGAAGCACACAAACTCGGTCGCTCCCCTAAATCATAAATTCGACAGGAAGAAAAAGTCTCGCATTCACGATGATAGTAGGTGCCTTGAATCGTGATGGACTCATATAGCAGCTAGAGGGGACAGCTTATATGTAGGATCCAAAGTCTAAAATGTGAGTTTCTTCTCTTGCAAAGAAAAGAAATGGAAATAACAGCAATTATGATTTATGATAATTAAAACAAACAAGAGTGAAAATATATACCCCCCACACACACAGACACGTTCAGAATCAGATTGACTGTGCAGTACCATTCACTGAAAATATATACCCTTGTAAATAACACACCGCTAGGTGATTTATGTGCATTGAGTAAACTAGGATAACAGAGACTGGAAGCTGATGAAGATGTAGAACAGTACGTGAGGCGAGTATCATCAGGTAGGAAAAAACAGAGCATGCATAATTCATCAAGCAAATCGGCTGAACTATCCGACGGGTATGCATGGCATTCATGTACTACAGCGTGTTGTTTACGACTGAATCATCTCTGTATGCAACCAAAGTAGCTAGATATCAAAAGAGTACCTCACTTGCATGTAGCAATAGCAGCTACAGCGATGTGCAGGGATACAGCAGTATACAGCAAAATCACAGCGACAGTCACTCTGACTTCCTAGAGTATTAATTAACCTTCTCACTGCAGAAACTAAACATGATGTTAATGCTCATGCCAGATCATCGCAAGATCAAACAAGAACACAAACTCCAAGTTACAGGCAAACAAAGCCAAACATGTATGTAACCATCTGATTCACTTCACTGCCAAAAGCATGCACTTTGCTTTTTACGCCTCCCAGGAATAAGCAGGACAGTACACACTTGATTTCTAACAGATCCTCGGAGTCGTAGTCGCAGAATACCTGCGATGTTCCCTTCCACGCAGTTCTAGTTGTAGCAATAGCAGGTAGAGAGGTTTGGCAGGCATACAACAAAGATCACAGACACACTAACTTGTTACATAGTCTTAGTTAACATACTACTGAATGTGCAGAATCTAAACGACCTTATCTGACACACCAACCATTGCCAGATCAAGGCAACTAAGATAAACTCCAGGTTATTTCTAGATTACCATATTTACAACTAAACAGAGCCAAAAGCACCCTGCTGCAGACGAACTTTGTAGCAATCAACTGCCGAGTTGCATCACCAGCCTCTCTAATCTTACAACCCCGCCAGGTCTCCAGCATTCACACCAGCACCACTCTGACCATGGTCACTCTGCGCTGGAGCTTGCAGCACAGCCTTTTCCCGGCGTCGCCTCATGCCCCTTTTCAACACCTGCCCAATATCTCAAAATTAAATGCATTCAAATTGTAGATATTCAAGAGCTTGTCAGCAAAGAGGAAAAAATACAGCTCTTAGTATCAGACAACACTCGGTAACTTGCTTAGGGGGGAAGCACGGCGAGAAAAGCTGAGATAAACAAAGAAACAAGGAAAAAAACATGGGAAGAAGCAAAGGCTGAGACAAAATACAGGGATTAAAACAAAGCACGTACAGTACATGGAGAATCAGCACCCGAGTTTAGCATTTGTAGTTTGCAATACAAAACCATAGCCACACAGCAAAAACAAGATGTCACAGAAAAACGGTAGCTTCACGCTGCACTACATCAAAATTTTCTAACTTAAGTCGCCAAAGGAAATAAGAAAGGGTATTAGTACTGACAAAAAAACATACTACATGCATGGCCATTTGACTTGAACGACAAAGACAGAGGAAGGCGAGAAGTTCAAGCTGTAAAAAGATAACATAGGTGCCCTGTTACTAATTTATCTTGAGAAACGGATATCAAAACAAATGGTTTCTGACCACAAGCTGGCAAGCAGTTTTTGCTATGTGAATGGCAAGTCCATTGAGCAATTTCTTTATTTTGGAACAGTACTTTAAGAAATCAATTAAGCTTGCCACTTCATTTTGCTAACATCATATATTGATATATACAGGACATGCATTAGTCGTAGTAATGGCTAAGTCTCTTCAAGCCATAACAGTTACGCAGATTTACTTGAAACCAACAGCATGACATAAATCTATAGTTACGCAGCCTAGTCCCACCGTCTCCCCTGGCCCTTTTTCAACACCTTCCCAATATCTCAAAATTAAATACATTCAGATTGTATTCAAGAGCATGTCGGCAAAGAGGAAAAAATATAGCTCTTAGTATCAAGCAACACTGGGTAACTTGATTAGGGATAAAGCACTGGAAGAAAAGCTGAGATAAACAAAGAAACAAGAAAAAAAACATGGGAAGAAGCAAAGGCTGAGATAAAATACAGGGGATTAAAACAAAGCACGTACAGTACATGGAGAATTTGTTTGCAATATAAAACCATAGTCAGACAGCAAAAATGAGAAGTCGTGAAAAAATGGTAGCTTTCTGTTCCAGTACTACAAAAATTTCTAAGTCGCCGAAGGGGTAAAAAGGTATTAGTAGTGACAAAAAAAAAAAAAACGTGCATCCTCTGCCATCCCATACAAATTATTGCTTTAATTGGCAATTTGACTTGAACGACAAAGACAAGGAAGGAGAGAAGTTCAAGCTGTCAAAAGATAACATGGGTGCCCTGTTACTAATTTATCTTGAGAAGCTGATATCAAATCAAATGGTTTCTGACCACAAGCTGGCAAGCAGTTTTTGCTATGTGAATGCCAAGTCCATTGAGCAATTTATTTATTTTGGAACAGTACTTTGAGAAATCGATCACGCTCACCACTTCAGTTTGCTAACATCATATATTGATATACAGGACATACAATAGTCGTAGTAATGGCTAAGTCTCTTATTTCAAGCCATAACAGTTATGCAGATTTACTTGAAACCAACATCATGAGATAAATCAAAAGGTGCCAAGTTGACCAAAAATATATTTTTAGACTCTTTATATCTATCAAAATAAAAGATAGACAGTGTAAGGCGTGTTTGACTGGAATCAATGATTCCAAGGTGAACATAAATGAACTGGATTTGAACTCGTATTCCTCTCCATTAGCTTCAGAGTCGAATATCAAAAACATTCAAACTAATAATTGTGATAGATCAAAGTTATATTTGTGAGCTTGATTAGCCATGCCAAAAGAAGAGAAAAACTAACTAATATCAAATCGTGTAAAGAAAACTACCGGTGCCAATAATGAACTATGTAATGTGTGATTAAAAGTAGACAACTTGGCAGCTTACCACTTGATACTGTTGGGGTCGACAACAGTGATGGAGGGAAGTTGCTATAGGCGTGCAGCTTAAAAAAGGTAGACCCTAAAGCGCACACCTTCTCAAGCTGGAACGTTTCGATGTCCAGCGTAAAACAGCCTGGCTCGACCAGTGAGCTTTGCCTATAATGCAGGAGCAAGTGCTTCTCCATATTACATATCAAACGAACACAAGAACCGAGTGAGATTGACTTCACCTTCTGCCACTGGCTCCCACCATGGTTTTTCCTAATGAAATAGCTGAGGTCAGATGTGTTATCTGCTAGCACAAACATCCCAGGCCTGCCTTCCCCTGCCTCCACCATGGCGAAATCACGACAACTATTGGCTTCCGGTGGGGGCTCAGCAACGGAGAACTCCATTGTTTCGGTATCGAGCACTAGTAATTTACTTTCTTCGGAATCAGGTGACAACCAGTAGAAGCAGCCATACACATACTGACGCAAGTGGAAGAGCCTCTCCCTTGCCATCGACGGTGGCAAGCCATCAGACAAATCAGTCCAACACCGAGATGTAACGGCTCGCCATTGTCCGGTGTTGGAAGAGAAGACAAAGGCGACTAGCCTAGTCTCGCACTGCGCCATCCAGATCGCTCTGAATGATGTCTCATCTGCAGTATCCACGCTGCAACAGCCGGGAGGGACAAGGAAGATCTCGACACGGAGCAGATCGGCTAGGGGTAGGGGGTAAGCGAGTGGGGGAAGCAGGAGGTACCGCCGGTGCAAGGGGTCGCACACCACCGCGTCCGGGAAGACGACAGCAGAGGAGGAAAACAACCTGTCGAGGACAACGCGGCCGTCGCGGATGTCCCGTACGACCCAGTAGCTGGTGGGGGCGGGGAGGAATGAGAAGGAGAAGTCGGCGGCCCAAGAAACAACCCTGGCTGCTGATGCGGAGGGGTGCGGCGCAATGGCGGGGTGGAAGGCTTTGGGCCGCTCGAGGAAGCCGAGGAGGGGCGGGGCGTAGAGCTTGCGGTACCGGCGGAGGAAGGAGCGGTGGGCGGCGGCGCGGCGGAAGGAGACGCAGGCGGCGGAGGCGCGGACGAGGTCGCCTGAGGTGGGCAGCCGGAGGAGGACTTCCGTCAGGAGCTCCTCGGGGATCGGCAGCGATGCAGCCATTTCATGGCGTCGGCGGTTGGGGATGGGATCCAGGCAAGGGGCCGCGCGCATCTGGCACTCCTCCTCCGCGCCGCCGCCCATTCCGCCGCCGGAAGCTAGCTAGCTCAGTTTGTGAACCCTAGCTAGCACGGGAGAGAGTGAGCCCCCATCCCGTGAGATTTGGGGGGAGAAGGAGGAGCACTTCTTGCAGCAATTTCGACATTTCCACGGCTCTTTGTGCAAATAATCCAACGGGGGTGCAAATGCAATACGATTTGTGCAATCCTGTCCCTTGCTTACAAATCTAGCGGCTCAGTTAACTTCATGGAACAGGTCAGGACAGCTTCCGATGGCTGACAGCCTGACATGAGGTTTACTTGGATGTCAGCTTTAAAAAAGCTTCACTGTGTAATCCAACATTATATAGAAAATTAACTGAAACCTTCATGGAAATTTTCAGGAAATAAATTAAGGCCTCTTACTCTTATGAGTTGTTGTGTGCATAAATTGTAGACAACGACATTGATTCTAAAACCAAATGTTGTGTGGTTTTGAACTGCCTATTACAGCATTAGTTGCCACACTTCATATCTCTTTATAATGTTTCTTTAGCCAGCACAATGGCATTATTAAATTTCCACAAAATTTTAGACTATCAAAATCGAAAATAGAAAAAGGAAATGATCCTTTTCCCAGTAATCCAAGTATAATCATAAAAAATGGAAGGCAAGAAGAATGAATCGCGCACGCTAGTTGAGAAGAAACAGAGAGAAGGCGTGGCTCGCTATTGGTCGCCCACTTGTCGGTTGCACCGTGAGCTACACAAAACACCGCCACCACCACCGCGACGCGCCACCCTTTCGGTCGCTCAACATTCGTCCACTAACTGGAGAATATCCGTTGCGCCATCATACTCACAAAGGAATCGAAGAGAGGTGTTTCCCATTCGTCATCGTCGAGCTTATCTTCTTGGCGCCCATCGTCGGCAATTCGCTCCCCTCCGACCTCACCCACCATGGTTTCGAGCACTCTATCATGATCAGGGTGACTCTCCCTCTCGCGCCACGTGCCTTGTGGAGCGGCGCCATTGTGACTGCCACTCGGGAAGGTCGTCGACGTTGTTTCCTACGACCCTTGGTCATTGTGTCACCGCCAACAACAGTTGTGGCACGTCGTTTCACTCCAGATTCATTAGCTCTCCGTTCCAACAAGCCCTCCTCCGCTCTCATACATGCTCGCCGAACTGCACCGTCGTACGCGTCTTTGGTGAGCCACTAATACTTTGATCCCACCTACTGGGCACTGACATGTGTACCCTGCAAGCCCGAGGCTGCCATTTGGAATGAATATGACGGGTGTTTTTCGCGAAATATGTCTGCCCGGCTGGTTCACAAAAACATTTATTTTTTTGAAAATACACCCAAAACATTTTATATATCTGATATTTACCAAGGGAAAAAAATCAGGCACAAAGGAGAGACACAACTCGAATACTACATGGATGTTATAAAATAAATACAGCGAAAATCATATTGGTCTTCTTCATTTGATTGTTCGACGACTGTTGGAGCTGGAAACATGCAATGAATAAGCTGAAAAATGGTACACCTGCAAATTCCCTTGCCAAGTAAGGATTTGAAACCACCATACCCACTCATCGCAAAAAAGGGACGAATAAGCGTTGAAGAAACATCGGTTGGGAGCACATCCCAAACAACATAGTCTTGCAATCTTTCACCACTAATCCAGATGGTTGGAAAAGCTAGACCTTGCCACATATATTCAAAGGAACTAAAAGATTGAAAATTTCGCACCACAAACTAGTGAACACTTTTCTCTGAAAGACACACCAACTACAGATTCGAAGGAAACCAATAGATCTGACATCAAGCTTTCGGTGGGGGTTCAGCAATTGAGAACTCCATTGTTTTGGTATCGAGCACTAGTAAGTTACTTCCCTCAGCTGTCAACCAGTAGAAGCAGCCATACACATAGTGGCGCAAGTTGAAGAGACTCGTCGCTGTCAACAAGCCAGCAGAAAAATCGTTCCAACACCGAGTTGGAACAACTCGACATTGTCCAGTGTGCCATCCAGATCACTCTGAACGATGTCTCATCTGCATTCGCTTCCTCCATGCCGCAGCTTTGGGGGACAAGGAAGATTTCGCACAACACACTCTGCCCTCCTACTGGCTGGCGACGCGGCAGGTCTCGCACAACACACTGCACAAATAAGCAATAACAGATTGACACAAATATGTATGTATCATGTATGCAACAATGTGATTCACTTCACTTTGCAAACTTGCAGCTGTGGCAACAGCAGGTACAGAGATTGGCAGGCATACAACAAAGATCACAGCCACATTGACTTGTTACATAGTCTTAATTAACTGAATGTGCTGAATCGAAATGCTGTGAACTCTCGCTACCTTATCTGACATCGTCAACCATTGTCAGATCAAGGCACATAAGATAAACTCCAGCTTACGAGGTACACTCAGGCTAGCTCTAGATGACTGTATTGCAACTAAACAGAGCCAAAATTAGCCTCCGACGGACCCAACTTCGTAGTGATCCATTGCGTCTCCAATCCTCTGCCTGACCCCAGCATTTGCATCAGCACTACTTTGACCATGCTGACTCTGGGCTTGAGCTTGCAGTACAGCCTTGCTCCAGCATCTCTTTCTCAGGCTCATTATCAAGACCTGCAAAATATCTCAAAATTTAGCGTAGTCAATTTGAAGATATACAAGAGCTTGTCAGTAAAGAGGTACAAATGGTAGGCCTTGGCATGGACAACACTCTGTACATTGCTTGAAAGATACGCTGAGATAAAAAAAAAAAAATTTGAGAAAGCAACTAGTATTCATTCGTAGATAAAGGTACAGATCATACACGCAAACAAATACAAGAAGAAACAGAGAACCAGGATACTTCCTTCTGACTTGAAGACGCCCAAAACCATCACTGCATCAACAGAGCCCAATGGCTTTGTGAGCCGCAAGAACCACCAACTCCGGCGAGTTGGATCTAACCGGTGAAGCTGCATCGGCCGGCGACACTCGCCGAGTTCAATCCGCTCCGGATCTGGGGAACCAGAACCCTCACCTGCACACCACCATCCCGAACCTGGGCCTCCGGCATCTTCTTCAGGGCCGACGGCGCCACTTCCGCAAAGATGCGCAGCAACCACCATCTTCCCCCTCAAAGCACCATCATCCACCTTCAGCTGATGCCGGAGCAGAGAAAGAAGGCGCCCACCATCTTCCGCAAAACCACTCCAGGGCAGACCGACGTCTGGAAACCTCAGCCTGAGCCACCTTCTGTACAAGCAACGGAGACCACCGACGCCACCCGCCGGCGCACCGCCACCCAACCACCAGAGCCCCCACAGCAAGGCCAGAAGCCACTTCACTGAGACGGAGACGGGGACGAGGGACAAAATCTCCAACAGCCAGCCACCGCCACCGCCACGATGACCAACCTGGGAGCACAAACGCTCAACAGATCGACGGATCTGTGAGCACCAACCGCCAGCAGCCCTTCGGCTCCGCCACAAGAGACGACGCCGAGGTGGAAGAGGAGCTCCGGCACCATTATTCCACAGCCACGACACCAGCACCACCCATCCAGCGCCGCCGGGAGACACTACCCTACTATATACACACCTAGGGCGCAGATCCGGGGCCGCTCCACTCTCCCACCACAGAAACGGCGGCCGGAGAGGGACGAGGACGACTCCTTTTTCTCCTCTCTGGGACACTGTAGCAGGGAGGGGATGTCCTGAGAACAGAACAGGCGAGAAGATTGCATGTTTTACCGAGTACGGTAGGTACTCATGGGAGCAGAATCAAATGACGAGTTCATCGTTTCTGAATCTTGTGGTTGGTAAAGGTTCATATGGAACAGTTTACAAGGCTATGTTCCAGTATACATATGCAACAGTGGAAGTTTCAAAAACCCCTTGAGGGTTTGTTCGGTTAATCCCCACCCCGCCGGGTGTTCGGTTAATCCCCACCCCGCCGGGATTCGAGCTCAATCCCTGTGGGTTGGCCGGGATCAGTCTGGCCGGGGATATATCCCCGTCCGCTTCATACGGTGCGTTCGGTTACGCCCGGCGGCGATCCAATCCCTTTCTAATCCCTCCCGATCCACGCGATTTGACGGGGGTAGAAATCATCTTTTATGTATTTATAATTTTAACTTGCAATGGATGATGGTTAATATAGCCAAATATTTTAATCTGCAATGAAAAATCAAATATATAGCCGAAAAAAAGCATATATGTAAGGAGATGAATCACAAAGTAACTTACAAAGCCTAAAAGAAATGGTAGCATCGTGTTAGCCCACTTCATAAATTACCTAGTAGAATAAAAAATTCAAAACTTAGATCACTGAAGAAAAATATGAGACATTAAGTTACAACAATCAACGAACAACGTGTGTCCTCTGCTATCTTGCAAAATCTGATTTCTTGCATCTCGCATGTGCCTTCAAGTACTTAGAGGCCGGCACCTGTATTTAAAAACAACAGTACCCTGTCCACCAACTGTTATCTTGAGAAGATCACACGAAATAAATAATTTCTGAACACATGCTATTCTATTTGATGTTGCAATTAAACTTCATGTTAAATAAAATTCTTTAAGGTGACTAAGTTCGATTTGTAGGCCCTGTAAACTTGGGAGATCCTTATAACATTACCAAACAAAGAAATGGCCAGAGCCAACCAACATGCACGTCCCAATACTTAATGAAATAATTGGATGATTGTTGTCATTTAATTACCACCTCCACATGATTAAATGATTGATTGCATCTGGGGGGGGGGGGTGCCTTGAAAGACTGAAAATGTGAGATAGAAGCAAGTGAAAAGTTCGAATCGTCTTAAAAAGCATGGGTTCACTGCCTCTAATTTATCACAAGCAGCTGATTTCAAATCAAACAGTTGTGCAAAAATATGTTTGCTATTTGAATGAAGAGCCCGTTGAACAGTGTTTTAGGGAATAATCACTAGATAAATTGATCATGCTACAACTTTAATTTTCCTCATACCAGTATACAAGAGATGCATTATTGGTAGCAACGGTTTTGGTCTAATGATGAATAAATACGAGTTTTCATTTTCCTTATACATATCAAAAGGAAATGTGGATAGGATATGCTTGTATAGAATAAATATTTCCAAGTTTAAACAATCTAAAGGTGAACCGGTAGTAACTAGAACATGAAAACAAATAAATCATTGCCGTGTTCATGAGCCGAAAGGTATCAAGTACGAAATTGTGCAATCAAGAATAACCAATCACAATAATGAAGTATCAAGAATCAGAGTAACTCCGATAACTACAAACGGAACAGAAAAAACTAGGATGCAGCATTGTTAAACAAATATGTGTGTTCCGTGTATAGCTAGTCATCAACGATACAATCCTAGTTAATCTCCCTTTATTGTTTATTAAGAGGTAGAGATATTCTAGGGATTGGTTTATATCTTGGCTTGATTAGCAAGAAGGCATGTATTATAAGTACCCCCAAATATCAATACAATCGGTGTGTTGCATATCATTCCTGATTACATGGTATCAGAGGCTCGTCTCTGAGATCCGATCCAAACCCCGCTTCCGCCCAGCCCAACCAAACCCTAGCGCCGCCTCCATGGCCTCCTCCTCTCGTCCCTCCTCCGCCGGCACCTCCTCCGGCACCAACCCCTTCGCTGATCCCGAGCCTGCCCTCTGCCGCCTCTCTCCGCCATGTCCCCATCCGCAATCATGTTCCTGAAACCCTAGACCTCCAAAACCCTAACTTCACCCGCTGGACCTCGTTCTTCGTCCTCGTCTTCCGCAGCTTCGGCATCCGCGACCACGTCGACGGCACAGTCGACGCCGCCACCATGTTCCACGACGTTGAGTGGATGTCCATCGACTCGACGATCGTCTCCTGGCTCTACACCACCGTCTCGCCGGCGATCCTCGACATGATCCTCACCCCCGACGCCACCGCCCACTCCGTCTGGAACGCCATCGTCAACATCTTCCGCGACAACCACCTCCAGCGCACCGTCCTCCTTCAGCAGGAGTTCTACGGCCTCTTCCAAAACGACATGACGATCCACCAGTTCGCCACTCGCCTGAAGCTCCTCGCCGACGAACTGCGCGAGGTGGGCTCTCCCGTCTCCGACACCGGCCTCCTCACCAATCTGATGCATGGTCTCAACCGTCAGTTCGGCCAGGCCGCCTGCAATCTCTCGCTCATGACCCAGCCCACCTTCGCCCGCGCCGTGACCTACCTCCGTCTTGAGGAACGACGCATGAACAACATGGCGCAACAGGAGGCGCACTCTGCTCTCATTGCTGGCACCGCAACCTCCGTGCCGGTCGCCCCTCCTGCGCCACCAGCACCACAGCCGCCCCGTCCCAACAACGGCGGCTACTGCGGCAAGAAGAAGAAGCAGGACGCAGGCAACCATCCCTCCGGCAACACCGGCGGTGCCCCTCGTCCCACCTTCCAGCCGCCCCCACCATGGGCCACCAGCGTCAACCCATGGACAGGCGTTGTCCATGCATGGACCATGCCGACGCCACGTGCTTCTGCTCCTGGCCACCGCCCCGCAGCCCTACGTGCTGCCACCGCCTCAAGGATCTGCAGCTTGGGATCCAAACATGCTCGCTGCACTCCACGGCACGCCACCTCCGTCAACCTACAACGGCAATGGCGAGTGGATCATGGACACTGGTGCCACCTCCCACATGGCCAACAACCCCGGTATCCTATCTTCTTCCTCTCCTTTCAATTCTTCTTCTCACATTACTGTCGGTGATGGTAACTCTCTTCCCATTACTCACATCGGCAATAATTCTCTTTCTACTCCATCTTTACCTCTTCATATGTGTGATGTCCTCGTCTCCCCATCTATTATTAAAAATCTCGTTTCCGTTCGTAAACTCACTCGAGATAATTCTGTTACCGTCCAATTTGACTTTTTTGGTTTTTCTATCAAGGATGCTCACACCAAGGCGGTCCTCCTCCGATGTAACAGCTCGGGCGATCTCTACCCTTTGCGTCAGTCCAGCACTTCAGCCGCCCCTGTCGCCCTCACCACCAGCATCGATCTTTGGCATGCTCGGCTCGGTCATCCCGGGAAAGCTTCCTTAGATTCCATTCTTCGCCATTTTGAGTTTACATGTAATAATATCTGAAGTGCACTCTTGTCATGCATGTCGTCTAGGCAAACACACTCGTTTACCCTTTCAATCATCTAGTACTATTTCAATGTGTCCGTTTCAACTCTTACATTGTGATATTTGGACTTCGCCAGTTTTAAGTAACTCAGGTTTTCAATATTACCTTGTCATACTCGATGATTTTTCGCACTATGTCTGGACTTTTCCTTTACGATGAAAATCTGATGTTCTCTCCACCCTCACGTCTTTTCATGCCTACGTCTCTACTCAGTTTCAGCGTCCTATTCTGAGTTTTCAAATGGACAATGGCAAAGAGTTTGATAACCACGCCGTGCGCAACCTCCTTACCACCCATGGCATTATTCTCCGCCTTACATGTCCCTACACGTCCCAACAAAATGGCCGTGCCGAACGCATTCTCCGCACTCTAAATGATAGCGTACGTGCTCTCTTATTTCATGCCTACATGCCCCCACGTTTTTGGCCTGACGCTTTGGCCACCGCCACCACTCTCCTTAACATTCGGCCTTGCAAACCGCACGCTAACCTCACCCCACATCAATTGCTCCTAGGATCCCTCCCTTCCTACGACGATTTTCGTGTCTTCAGCTGCCTGTGCTACCCTAACACCGCTGCTACCTCTCCCCGTAAACTTGCCCCTCGCTCTGCCGCATGTGTCTTCCTCGGCTACCCGCCAAACACCAAAGGCTACCGGTGTTATAATCCCCAAACACATCGCGTTATCATCTCTCGGCACGTTTATTTTGATGAAACCTGTTTTCCCTTTCGCCAAGTACAAGAATCATCATCGACGCCCTCGCCGCCACCATGCCCGCCGCCGGCAGCACCTCTCATCATCGAGGTTCCTGCACCACGTCGGCCCACTGCGCCACGTCGCGCTCCTGCAGCGGCACCAGCGTCACAAACTTCTGCCGTGGCAGCAAATTCGTCACCAACTTCTGCCGTGGCAGCAACTTCGTCACCAACTACTGCCGCGGCAGCCCACGACGACGACTCACCCGCAGCGGCAGGGTTTTCTCCTGCTGCGACCGCCTCGACAGGCCCTACTTCTGCCGCAGCAGGCTCCTCTGCCGCGCCTACATCCTCGGTTGCTGCTGATGCACCACCGGCTCCACGTCCGCGCACTCGGCCAGCACCCCCGCCGCCGCATCACTCGATGACTACCCGAGCCAAGGGAGGCCTTGTTCAGCCAAATCGTCGCTATGCGCTCATCACGACCACGGACATCTCCCCAATTCCCCGGTCTGTTCGATGCTCTTCAGGCTAACCGGACGTGGACGCTCGTTCCTCGTCCCGCTGGTGCTAATATCATCACCGGAAAATGGGTCTTCCGCCATAAGTTCAAGCCCGACGGCTCGCTCGATCGCTACAAAGCTCGCTGGGTGGTTCATGGCTTTGCCCAGCGCGCTGGTGTTGACTTTGCCGAGACCTTCTCGCCTGTCGTCAAACCTGCCTCCATTCGCACAGTCCTGCATCTCGCTGTCTCGCGGAACTGGCCCGTTCATCAGCTCGACATCAACAATGCCTTCCTGCATGGTCATCTGTCTGAGCGCGTTCTTTGTCAGCAACCCACGGGTTTCGCTGATCCCTTGGACCCTGATGCTGTCTGCCTGCTCGCCAAGTCTCTGTACAGCCTCAAACAGGCGCCCCACGCCTGGTACCAGCGGTTCGCCAGCTTCATCACCACCCTTGGCTTCCGCTCGACGACTTCGGACACGTCTCTGTTCGTGTTTCGCCAAGGCACCGACACCACGTACCTGTTTCTGTTTGTGGACGACATCGTCTTGACAGCCTCCTCCGCGGTGTTTCTGCAGACCATCATTTCACGGCTGAGCTCTGAATTCGCCCTCAAGGACCTCGGAGCACTGCATTTCTTCCTTGGCATCAATGTGCGGTGTGATTCCTCCGGTTTCTTTCTTTCTCAAGAACAGTATGCTGAGGATCTTCTGGAGCGTGCTGGGATGTCTGATTGCAAGCCCGCCACCACACCTGCAGAAACCAAGTCCAAAGTCTCCGCTCTGGATGGTACACCGGCTCCTGATGCATCTCTCTATTGCAGCATTACCGGCTCTCTGCAGTACTTGACGCTGACACGGCCTGACATCTGCTACGCCGTTCAGCAAGTATGTCTCCATATGCACGCTCCGCGTGATGTGTGAAAGTGCATGGTTGATCCCATGCATGGTTTTGGTAATTAATGACAATCTCTATGGACTAATGTTTTGTATTAAGCTATATTTGCAGGTGTGTCCATATGCTTTGCTTGATCTCCATATGTTGGAATCAAGGCTAAGGAAAGAAGGAGATTATATGTTGATCAAGGCTTTGTGCAAGTTGATCAACACACAAGGCTAGTAATGTACTATGAGGGATCATGTGATCTCATGGCATGGTAAGCACTCGTCTATAAAGCCTTGTGAACTAACCCATGATCTATGTGCTTGGTATATCTATGTTGGGTTAGGTGTCTTGTCATGAGTTTGCATCAAAAGGAAGATCTCGTGTAGCTCATGAAGGACGGTGTCAAATGGTGTGGTTCAAGTTCAAGATGATCAACAAGAAGATGTCATATGCTTGGATCTTGCCAACCATTTGAAGATAAAGGCCAAGTGAAGATATGCCGAAGAGAGCGTCTCCCATCTTGGTGTATGGGGGAGCATCAAGTGAATCTTCACCGAAGCGCAATCGAGGAAGGTGGTGCGTCTTGAGGAGATGAGGATCGTCTTCATCGACCTCAAGTGGATTTATGCGCAAGGCAAAGGTATGATCTTGATAGGGTTTCTATTTTACCGGTCTCATGTTGTTTAGTGAGAGACCGGGTTATAGGATAGATAGCCGTACTATCAAGAGGGGCTCTCGACCGAGTTTCGTGATCATATCGTTCGTGGAGAGCTCAAACCTTTGCATCCATGCAATCATCTTTATTGGTTCTTATTTGGATCTTATCGTGGTGTGGTCTTGGTGCTTGTCATGCTTGTCATGACAAAGCCAAGGTCACCGAAAACGGTTTGCTTTGCGTCTTCTTTTGTGTTTTCGGTATTGGAGATTTTGCCGGTTCATTCGTGCGGAAGATTTATATCTTCCATCTTGTTGCAAAATCTCCATTGCTTGTTTGCCTTTTACAAAGGTTGCTTTTGTTGTCCTCTTTCCAACAAAATTGGTTTTACCTCTTTCGGACTTCAATTGCAAAAGATACGGCATTTCCGGTTTTCAAAAAGGGAGGTTTTCCCGGCGTGTCCTTTTTAGAGAGGTCAAACTCTCTCCTTATGATTTCCTCCTCAAATGATTGACAATGATGTTTCTCTGCATGATCTTGTAGAACTCTTCGTTGCGATTCCAACGAGCCCAAGATCATCGAAAACGGAGTCCGGATGATTAAGTTATGTTTTTCTCGTACCGGCTTCTGCAGTTTTTGTCTGTCTGGCGGTAGTACCGCTGTGGCAGCGGTAGTACCGCTCCTCCTGGAGTGGGACTACTAATGCTCAACGGCTACTACCCCCTGGCGGTAGTACCGCGGCAGTACCGCTGTCTTCAGGCAGCGGTACTACCGCTGGTGGTACCGCCAGAGGTACCGCTAGACCCTTTTTGTGTACTGACTATCCCTCCGGTACCCTGGCGGTAGCAGCCACGTTCTACCGCTGTGACCCTTAGAATTGATTCGAAGGGGTCCGGCGGTAGTACCGGCCGCCCACCGGTAGTACCGCTCGCCTGGAGTGCAGCGGTACCTCTTTGAGGTACCGTAGCAGCTGGGTGTTGTGGTACCCGGGGTACCGCCCGGATATCAGCGGCGGTAGCACCGCTACTTCAGCGGTAGTACCGCTATGTGCGATTTCTGCACATAACGGCTAGTTTTTTGGGGAGGCTATAAATAGCCCCCTTCTTCCCCCAAGTGCTAGCTGCTCGTTTTTTCTTGCTCACTTGCTTTTCTCTCTCCTCCATTGTTGCTAACCTTGTGAGCTTGATTCCTCTCCATCCCTCCAATGATTCTTGCCCAAACTTAGGGATTCAAGAGAGGAGATCTAGATCTACCATTCCACCAATCAAAATCCCCTCTAAGTGAGGGAAACTAGTGGATCTAGATTTTGGGGTTGATTTGTGTTCATCCCCTTTGTTCTTCCTCTCTTATTCCCTCCATAGCATTAGTTGCTTTGGTTGGAATTTGGGAGTGAAGGATTTGACCACTTTGTGTGCTCTTGCCTTTTTGCATTTGTTGCATCGGGTTGCTCTCTCCACGGTGATACGTGAAGTTGAAGGTTGAGAAGCTTGTTACTCTTGGGTGCATTGTGTTCCCAAGAGCTTGTTGCCTCTTGGGTGCATTGTGTACCCTAGACGGTTGGAGGTGCCGCGAAGACTTCGAGTTGTGAAGCTTCGGCACGAGTTTGGGAGCCCCCAATTGGGTTGTGGGTGTGTGCCCCAAACAAGTTGTAAAGGGCTCCGGAATCCGCCCCGAAGGATTCCGATAGTGGAAGGTGAACCAATCCCTTGGGTGAGGTTCATCGGAGAATAGGGTGAGGCCTTTGTGGCATCTTGAGTAGGCCTCTTGTGGCGAGCTCACACCCCTCCAACGAGACATACTCCCTTAACAAGGAGGAACTCGGGAATACATCCTCGTCTCCGCGTGCCTCGGTTATCTCTATACCCGAGCTTTTACTTATGCACTTTACATTGTGATAGCCTTCGTGCTTGAAGTTCATATCTTGCTATCCCTTGTTGCTTGCTTTGTTTAGCATAAGTTGTTGGTGCACATAGGTGAGCCTAGTAATTAGGTTGTTGGCTTGTTAATTTAAACACATAGTTTTATTCCGCAATTATCAAGCCCCTAATTAGAAAAAGTGTAAATCGTCTATTCAACCCCCCCCCCCCCTTCTAGGCGACATCCGGGACATAGCTTGTTCTTTCAATGTGCACTGGGCTCTCGTTAAGCGAATCCTTTGATATATTCGAGGAACTACTCAGCATGGGATTTAGTGCACAATTCCTTGTTTAGATTTAATGGCACAAATTATAATGTTTGGAAAACTCATATGCTTAATCACTTACGGGTCTTGGACCCCAATATCGAGCGTATCTTAGATATAGGTTTTCCTCCTCCAAAGGACTACGCAAGTACGACTTTAGAGGATGAGAAAAACTTATATCTAGATGCTCTAGCTTCTAACGAGTTTTTCAAGTTCGTGAGTGTAGTAATATTCGAGTCAATCATGCCTCTTCGGGATGCTCGTGATCTTTGGACCAAGCTTCAAGATAAATATGGAGTGTCCAACTCTATTGAGGATGATTGCTCTCCCTCCACCTCCGGCCGTGACGAGCCCTCGTCTTCATCTACTTCACCAAAATGTGGTAAGCCACAATCCAATGTAATGGTGAGTAGTGATGGGTTTTGCAACTTGGATAGTGAGCTCATTGTTGATGATCATTTATCTCTATCTTGTTGCAATGCTTCATCGTTGGACCGAAACACTCATAGCACTATAAATGATTTACATGCTAGTGTTGATAGTCCTTGCATATCATCCAAAAATTGCTTAGATAAATCTAATGATGATATGCTTGCTTTATCTTGTTCCAATGATAAAAATGCTTGTGTTCCCTCTAACTCTTGCATGAATATTAATGTAGAGGAAACTCAATTAATTGTGGAACAAGATTTGAACTTGAGTAGTTCAAAAATTAATTATCCCCCTTCATCCACCTATCATTGCCTTATGGCTAAATCTTCTTCTAGCAATGATAATAATAATGATGTTAATGATGATGATAATAATGATGAAGAAGATGATGTGGAAAAGGTTAATGCTATGCTTCAAAATAAAGGTCTAATGATTCTTAAAGCCCTTCCTAGCAATAATAGTGCTCAAGCTAACCTCTTTGAAATCATGAGCACTCTTGTTGAGCGTGGGGAAACTATTGAGGCCTTGAAAGCAAGCCTTGAAGAGAAGGGTAAGATAGAAAGAGATGATGCGATGGAAAAGGCTACTTTAGAAGATGCTCTTGAGGAAGAGCAAGAGACTCGAGCTTCTCTAGAGGAGAAACTAGAATCTATCGAGGAGTCTCATAATGAAATAATTGCTAAAATCATTAAAGAACGTGACCATTCCATTGCTAAATATAAGGTCATGAAAAATGAAAATGCTAGATTAAATGAAGAGCTTGCTAAGCTTTCTTCTTCTATTCCTAATGTTGATGATGCTTGTGCTACTAACTCTATTTCTTGTTGTCGGGGATGTAACCCCGGGTACCCAGAGTTGGTGGATTTTCATGCGAGACCCAGGTATGCCTGGCGGTACTATAGACCCGGGTTGGCACTGTTCATCCGGCGGGTACTGTTCATCCCGGTACTGTTCATCCCCGGTACTGTTCATCCGACATAACTCGGAGGTACATCGTCCCGACCGACATACAAGACCCGGGTTGGCACTGTTCATCCCCGGTACTGTTCATCCCGGTACTGTTCACCCGGCACTGTTCATCCGACATAACTCGGAGGTACATCGTCCCGACCGACATACAAGACCCAGGTTGGCACTGTTCATCCCCGGTACTGTTCACCCGGCACTGTTCATCCGACATAACTCGGAGGTATATCGTCCCGACCGACATACAAGACCCGGGGTGGCACTGTTCATACTCGGTACTGTTCATCAGGACACTGTTCATCCGAACACTGTTCATCCGACATACCTCGGAGGCATATCGTCCCGGCTCCTATCTCTACTTCGACCGGATCATCTCCAGCATCACCAAGTCAAGCCAGCACACCAGGTTGCTCCAAGTCAAGCATACTACGCCGACATGTACAAATATCTGCTGCCACTTCTTGAGGATAAGAACAAAGGACAACATGACGAGGCAAAGGACAGTGCAGCGTGGCTACAGCGCGGGCCGTGACGCTCCAGCAGTGTGATAAGACCCCAGTAGTCATATCAGCTACAGTGTGTACGGTGTACAGTGTACGTTGTCTCCTTGTCTACTCCTTGTCCCCTGGGCTTCCCTTTATAAGAAGCACCAGGGGGACGCGAGCGAGGGGCGCGGACACTGGCTCATTTCCCCCCGTGAGCTCCATCTCACTTCCTTTCTTAGCTAGCTCAGCACGGGTTGGCTCTCACATACAGCTCAAGGAGCACTTTGTAGCTCTCACATACTTCACCAAATATAGTCAGACAAGCAGGAGTAGGGGTTTTACCTCCTCACGAGGGCCCCGAACCTGGGTAAATCGTGTGTGTGTGTGTGAGTTGTGTTCTTTGTGTGCGTGTTCGTGCGCGCAATCCCTCCCCGAATCCTCTAGCGTCCAATCGGCCCCACAACTTAAGCCATCCTTTGGCATCTGCCGTGACACCACCACGACACTTGTGAAGCATCTATGTCGAAGGAGAATGTTGAGCTAAGAGCTCAACTTGAGTTGCTAACTAGCAAGTATGAGAAGTTGGAAGCAAGTCATGAAAAGCTATCTAGCTCTAATGATGATCTTCTAGCATCCTATGGGAAGTTGGAAGAAAATCATGAAAAGCTATCTAGCTCTAATGATGAACTTCTTGCATCCTATGCTTGTCTTAAGTTAGCTCATGAGGCCATCACTACAAAGGTAACATCTAGTGAGCCTCATGTGGATAATAGCACAACTTCAACCAAAAATGCTATATTGCCATGTGCTAGTCCTAGTAGTTCATCCACTAAAAATGTTGGTACATCTTGTGATGAATTACTTGCTTTGCCTTGTTGCTCTAACAATGATGCATCTACCTCCTCTAGTACTTGTGTTGTCACTAACCATGTAGAGAAAAGAGGAGAGCTCAAGGCCCAAGCCACTTCTATGAAGAAAGTCTTGGAAAAGCGTCATGAAGGGAAGAGTGCACTTGACAACATGTTGAGTGTGCAACAATCCCCTAATGACAAGAGTGGACTTGGATTCAACTCCAACATCAAGTCCAAGTCCAACAAGAAGAAGGGCCAAGTTCAAATCAAGAATCCGGCCAAGATCATTTGCTTCAAGTGCAAGCTAGAAGGGCACCATGTTCGGGATTGCCCAATGAAGAAGAAGGCTCTTAGTGAGAAGCAACTAGGGAAGCGGCCTCTTGTTCAATCTCATGCTCAACCACGAGTTGAACAAAGGCCACCTCCTAAGAAGACTCAAGTCAATGCTTCTCAAGTTGAGGAGCCTATTAAGAAGAAAGAGAAGAGTCGATGTTGCTACCTTTGCCGTGTCAAGGGTCATTTTGCTTCTTCATGCACCGTCGGTAACCTATCCAACCCTATCATAATTAATGATGTTTATTCTCTTGGGAAGGATAGGATTGGCAATGTGTTTGCCAAATATGTGGGCACTCAAAGTGGTGTCAAGAAAAGCACCATTTGGGTTCCCAAGCCTATTGTGACTAACCTCTTAGGACCCAACTTGGTTGGGGACCAACAAGCTCAAACTTGATCAATAGGTTGTTATGGAGGACATTGGAGACTCGGCTACTTTTGAAGAATTAAGGGGTCTTCATGGGTTTATTTCATCAAGCCAAGTCAATTGGGTTATCACATATCTATCTCATATCCAATGCTTCCTCCTTGCGGTAACTTGTATTTAACTCATATTTACATTGAAAGTTGCTTGCTCCCTTGCATGTGTTAGTCTTGTTCCTAGCATGTGCTTGTATATGATATGCTTCTCTCTTACTTGTCTTGTTATTCAAGGTTGTGTATGATAGTTGTATATCATGTATGTGTAATGTGTGTGTTGAGCTTTATTGAATCTTGTGTGGATTTCATTTGGCTCTTTGAGATATTAATGGACGATCCCATTTTGGGGGAGTGATGTGCTTAGTGCACCTCACAAACCTAAAAATGTGTGTACATGAGGCTCACCACCTAGTGTTGATATTTCGATATTTATCTAGTTACTATGTGGTGCTAGTCATATTCATGAGAAATTCAAATTCTACAATGTCCATTAATTTCTCTAGTTGGTTTTATTTGCCTCTTGTTTAAAAATAAAATGAATTATCACATCATGGGGGAGTAATAAGCTATGTGCATATTACAATCCTATAAAAATGTGAACATTTGAGGTTTGCCACTTAGACTTGATATTTTAAGTTATCTTATTCCTATGTGGCATGTTTGCTCGAACAAGTTCCAATTTCCTTTGTGGTTGTCGTTTGGTTCTTGTTTGGGTGAGTTTGCTTGGTGTGGTTTTTCTCTAATACGTATTTCCATATATTATGTGAGAAACCATTTGTTCCTTTTATTCTAACCATGGCTTTGCCGGTTGGTTTGAATAATTGAAATCTACCAACAAACTTTAGTAAAATTTGGCGTTTAACTCTTATCTCTTGCCATATGCTTATTTGTTGTGGAGTTGGTCTTGATCATCATTCCTATATACCACCGAGAGATATCTCCATATACTCCTTGTCTTGACAAGTGATACTAGTAATTGTGGTGGATTGTGTAGACCATCTTCGCTTTGGCTCTTGCGTTAAAATTGCCTTATTTATTGCCTTTTTCGCCTCTTGCAAGGATTCTATTTTTCAAATTGGTAGTGTTTAGTGTTGTAAATAAAATTTGGAGAGTAATGATCCCTTGTGCGTGCATTTTGTATTCAAATGCAAATGTCAAAAATAATGCATGAATCTTGGGGGAGCATTCCTTTTATTTAGAACACTATCCTATCTATCAATATTTCATCCTTTCAATTGGCATTTGTTTCTTCATCTTGTTTTGGTACCTTCAATTGGTATTAATTGGAATTTAATATCTTCTTCATAGATATTTGTTCTAATTGATATTTATTGTGGGAGTTTTGATACCCTTTTGCCTTATTTTTCTTTACTTGATTTCGGTCAAGTATCACCCTCTTCTTGGTATCTTTTCTCCTAGTTGATATTTTGTTTTAATTGGTATCTTATTTTCAATTGGTGTCTTATCGATCATTTGTTGTGTTGATTTAATTCCGTTTGATATCACACTTCATGTGTTGATGTGTTTTGGAATCAATCATTGGTTGTTTTGATTCTTTCCTCAATCATGTGTTGATTTGGATTTTGATATAATTTGGACAACCTTTAGTGTCACACTTTGGTGTGCTCTTTTCTTGGTTTACTTCGTGTTTTTGTCCAAATTGTATCTCGTTTGGTTCTTGTAAGTCTATGCATGCTTTTTACTAGTATATATATTTTATGTCATGCTAGCCTTTCTAGTTCCAATATATAGGGGATACTCTGCCAAATCCTAAATCGGCTAAGATGTGCATGAAATTCAATTTCATATCTATATGCACATATTTATGTGGAGTGTTTCCTATATATTGTAGTTTATCTAACTACTATAGGACCCAATGAGTTTGGGAACCATTTTGTGCTTGAATTTTGTTTTAGGTGCAATGGATATGCATTGGATGCTTGTCTCATCCATAAGGAAGGTGTCGTCACCATGTGATTATAAGAGTCAAGCTATGATGATCGCCAAACTCCCATCTTCCTCATCACCAATGTCATATCGGTAACAAGTATCTATCCCATGCATACTTTTCTAGTCTCAACCTTGTGTAGGTTGCTTCTTGGCATGAATGCTTTTATATGCAATTGTTGTGGTTTTGGCTCATTTTCTTCACTTAATATATCTTTGTGATATGTGTGATGAATTTGCAAAAACCTTTCTTCAATTGATATTATTTGTTTGTGATACTCGTTGCCTATCTCAAAGCATCTACACTATCTCTTGTTCCCTTAGTGATATGTGTGATGCATTTGATATATTTGAAGTTCATTTATATACAATGAGATAAATTTGAGCTATGTGCTATGCTTTTAAGCAACAATCTCATTTGTATATTTATGACTTCCTTTTGGATACCTTGCTCTCTTTTTCCCGAACCATTTCATATGTATATGTTTCTTTGCGGATATATATCGTCAATGGTTTGTCTAATTAGAAACCTATACATATGAGAGAGGTCACCTTTTAGTTGGTATCCTAATTCTTTTAAGCTACCTTGTTTTCATATATAATTCTTTGGTGGCTCCAAATGTGTCTCATGAGTGCTTGTCTTATTGTTTATTGGTATCTTTACACACTCATGATTTTCTTGAAGATCCTTTTATCTCATGCTTACCATGGTGAGCATGTTGAGTTTTATTGGCTAAACGATCTCACTAGCTTTTGGCATTTTCAATTGGTTTTAAGTTCCGATTGGTATCCCTAAGCTTGTGAACATATTTCTTTAAAAAGGATCTTCTTATCTCGGTTGGGCCTATCTTATGTTGAATCTTTGAAAATTGGCATCTTCTTATGGCTCAACCACATCTTTGGTGCAAGTGCTATGATTTGCTTTTGCATTATGCACTCTTGCACTTGTTGCGTGTTCTAGATGACTTTGGGGGAGTGAGGATTCCATTTGTGTGCACTCCTCAATAGTGCATGAATATTGGGGAGCTTCTTCATTTTTATTTAGAACTCTTGTTTTGGATCTCTCGATTGCTTTTCTCCTTTGTGGAGATGTTTAGAATGATTTCATCTTTTTGCAATCTTTGGATCCTCAATATAGTTTGATTTCCTCTAATTTTCATTAAAAGGGATTGCCATCACCTTTATGGAGGAACTCATATTATATTGGCTCTCTAAATTTTTCTTCCCATTTCGGCAATCGATGCCAATGGGGGAGAAGTTTAGAGGGTTTAAGGGAATTTGGGTTTTATGCTTTTGTTGCATTTGCCTTTAATGCGCTTTGCATCCTTGCTTGTTTGTCATGCAAGGATGCTTTATTCGTTATATAAACCCTCTTAAAAAGGGATTGTCATCAATTACCAAAATGGGGGAGATTGAAAGTGCATGGTTGATCCCATGCATGGTTTTGGTAATTAATGACAATCTCTATGGACTAATGTTTTGTATTAAGCTATATTTGCAGGTGTGTCCATATGCTTTGCTTGATCTCCATATGTTGGAATCAAGGCTAAGGAAAGAAGGAGATTATATGTTGATCAAGGCTTTGTGCAAGTTGATCAACACACAAGGCTAGTAATGTACTATGAGGGATCATGTGATCTCATGGTATGGTAAGCACTCGTCTATATAGCCTTGTGAACTAACCCATGATCTATGTGCTTGGTATATCTATGTTGGGTTAGGTGTCTTGTCATGAGTTTGCATCAAAAGGAAGATCTCGTGTAGCTCATGAAGGACGGTGTCAAATGGTGTGGTTCAAGTTCAAGATGATCAACAAGAAGATGTCATATGCTTGGATCTTGCCAACCATTTGAAGATAAAGGCCAAGTGAAGATATGCCGAAGAGAGCGTCTCCCATCTTGGTGTATGGGGGAGCATCAAGTGAATCTTCACCGAAGCGCAATCGAGGAAGGTGGTGCGTCTTGAGGAGATGAGGATCGTCTTCATCGACCTCAAGTGGATTTATGCGCAAGGCAAAGGTATGATCTTGATAGGGTTTCTATTTTACCGGTCTCATGTTGTTTAGTGAGAGACCGGGTTATAGGATAGATAGCCGTACTATCAAGAGGGGCTCTCGACCGAGTTTCGTGATCATATCGTTCGTGGAGAGCTCAAACCTTTGCATCCATGCAATCATCTTTATTGGTTCTTATTTGGATCTTATCGTGGTGTGGTCTTGGTGCTTGTCATGCTTGTCATGACAAAGCCAAGGTCACCGAAAACGGTTTGCTTTGCGTCTTCTTTTGTGTTTTCGGTATTGGAGATTTTGCCGGTTCATTCGTGCGGAAGATTTATATCTTCCATCTTGTTGCAAAATCTCCATTGCTTGTTTGCCTTTTACAAAGGTTGCTTTTGTTGTCCTCTTTCCAACAAAATTGGTTTTACCTCTTTCGGACTTCAATTGCAAAAGATACGGCATTTCCGGTTTTCAAAAAGGGAGGTTTTCCCGGCGTGTCCTTTTTAGAGAGGTCAAACTCTCTCCTTATGATTTCCTCCTCAAATGATTGACAATGATGTTTCTCTGCATGATCTTGTAGAACTCTTCGTTGCGATTCCAACGAGCCCAAGATCATCGAAAACGGAGTCCGGATGATTAAGTTATGTTTTTCTCGTACCGGCTTCTGCAGTTTTTGTCTGTCTGGCGGTAGTACCGCTGTGGCAGCGGTAGTACCGCTCCTCCTGGAGTGGGACTACTAATGCTCAACGGCTACTACCCCTGGCGGTAGTACCGCGGCAGTACCGCTGTCTTCAGGCAGCGGTACTACCGCTGGTGGTACCGCCAGAGGTACCGCTAGACCCTTTTTGTGTACTGACTATCCCTCCGGTACCCTGGCGGTAGCAGCCACGTTCTACCGCTGTGACCCTTAGAATTGATTCGAAGGGGTCCGGCGGTAGTACCGGCCGCCCACCGGTAGTACCGCTCGCCTGGAGTGCAGCGGTACCTCTTTGAGGTACCGTAGCAGCTGGGTGTTGTGGTACCCGGGGTACCGCCCGGATATCAGCGGCGGTAGCACCGCTACTTCAGCGGTAGTACCGCTATGTGCGATTTCTGCACATAACGGCTAGTTTTTTGGGGAGGCTATAAATAGCCCCCTTCTTCCCCCAAGTGCTAGCTGCTCGTTTTTTCTTGCTCACTTGCTTTTCTCTCTCCTCCATTGTTGCTAACCTTGTGAGCTTGATTCCTCTCCATCCCTCCAATGATTCTTGCCCAAACTTAGGGATTCAAGAGAGGAGATCTAGATCTACCATTCCACCAATCAAAATCCCCTCTAAGTGAGGGAAACTAGTGGATCTAGATTTTGGGGTTGATTTGTGTTCATCCCCTTTGTTCTTCCTCTCTTATTCCCTCCATAGCATTAGTTGCTTTGGTTGGAATTTGGGAGTGAAGGATTTGAGCACTTTGTGTGCTCTTGCCTTTTTTGCATTTGTTGCATCGGGTTGCTCTCTCCACGGTGATACGTGAAGTTGAAGGTTGAGAAGCTTGTTACTCTTGGGTGCATTTTGTTCCCAAGAGCTTGTTGCCTCTTGGGTGCATTGTGTACCCTAGACGGTTGGAGGTGCCGCGAAGACTTCGAGTTGTGAAGCTTCGGCACGAGTTTGGGAGCCCCCAATTGGGTTGTGGGTGTGTGCCCCAAACAAGTTGTAAAGGGCTCCGGAATCCGCCCCGAAGGATTCCGATAGTGGAAGGTGAACCAATCCCTTGGGTGAGGTTCATCGGAGAATAGGGTGAGGCCTTTGTGGCATCTTGAGTAGGCGTCTTGTGGCGAGCTCACACCCCTCCAACGAGACATACTCCCTTAACAAGGAGGAACTCGGGAATACATCCTCGTCTCCGCGTGCCTCGGTTATCTCTATACCCGAGCTTTTACTTATGCACTTTACATTGTGATAGCCTTCGTGCTTGAAGTTCATATCTTGCTATCCCTTGTTGCTTGCTTTGTTTAGCATAAGTTGTTGGTGCACATAGGTGAGCCTAGTAATTAGGTTGTTGGCTTGTTAATTTAAACACATAGTTTTATTCCGCAATTATCAAGCCCCTAATTAGAAAAAGTGTAAATCATCTATTCACCCCCCCCCCTTCTAGGCGACATCCGGGACATAGCTTGTTCTTTCAATGTGCACTGGGCTCTCGTTAAGCGAATCCTTTGATATATTCGAGGAACTACTCAGCATGGTCTTCGTCTTCAAGCTTCTTTCTCGAGCGACATCCTCGCCTACTCAGATGCAGATTGGGCGGGATGCCCTGACACTCGACGATCGACATCCGGTTACTACGTTTACATCGGCGACTCTCTTGTGTCCTGGTCCTCCAAATGACAACAGACCGTGTCTCGCTCCAGCGCAGAAGCGGAATACCGAGCAGTAGCCAATGCTATGGCCGAGACTTGCTGGCTTCGTCAACTTCTTGGAGAGCTCCACGTCTCCGTCGACAAGGCCACCGTTGTCTACTGTGACAATGTGTCTGCCGTCTACCTTGCGGCGAATCCTGTGCAGCACAAGCGTACAAAGCACATTGAACTGGATGTCCACTTCGTTCGGGAGAAGGTCCAGCTCGGCCAGCTTCGTGTTCTTCATGTGCCAACTACACAGCAATTCGCTGACATCATGACTAAAGGGTTGCCAACAGCTTCATTTACGGAGTTTCGGTCCAGCCTTTGCGTCACCGACGGCGCCGCTTCGACTGCGGGGGGGTGTTAAACAAATATGTGCGTTCCCTGTATAGCTAGTCATCAACGATACAATCCTAGTTAATCTCCCTTTATTGTTTATTAAGAGGTAGAGATATTCTAGGGATTGGTTTAGATCTTGGCTTGATTAGCAAGAAGGCATGTATTATAAGTACCCCCAAATATCAATACAATCGGTGTGTTGCATATCATTCCTGATTACAAGCATAAAGCTTACCACTTTATATTGCCGGTGTAGACAATAACGACGGTGGGAAGTTGCTATATTCACGGGGGCAAAGGATGCCAAACTGTGAAGGACACACTCTCTCAAGCTGGAATGTTGATATCCAACGAGAAAAAACCTGCCTCGAACCACATGCATCCGTCATGATTTAGGAACAAGTGCCTCCCAGTTGAGCCCACTAGATAGAAACTAGGACCTAGTGAGATTGTCTTCTCTAACTGCCACTGGCTAGAACTCCCACCATTGTTTCGCCTAATGCTATAATGGAGGTCATCAAGAACAAGCACAAACATCCCAGTGATGCCTTCCCCTGCCTCCACCATGGCTATATCTACCCCAGAGAAAAAGAACGGCTCTGGTGGGGGGTCAACCACAGAGAACTCTAAGCTACGGATGTCGAGCACGAGCAATACTTCGACCAGACGGTGATCACTGACCCAGTAGAAGCAACCATGCGCGTACTGGCGGCGGTTGAAGAAAGCTCCCCGTGGTAGGAAGCCATCAAACAAAACACTCCAACTTTGCGATGGAACGGCTCGCCATTGCCCGGTGCTGGAAGAGAATGTGGAGATTTGGGTTAAGGTGTCGTACCCGTTGGGGTGCACCGCTACGTGTTAAATAGGGGTTTAACCAACAACCCAAAAGGGATTACAATCAAGGTTGTTACAAACTAAAGTAGAGATAGATACTAACCACTTTGCCCCTTATCAACACGGGACATGGTGTACAAGAAACTTACCGGAGAGAAAATCTATCTAGAAGGTTTGGTGCGGTGCACCTATCACGTTAACATGCCCCCTCGATCACAACTTGTCCAAGTTGAGATTGTTTCTGAAACCTTCGAGTTGGCATACTGTAAGAGGCTTTGTAAACCCATCTGCAACTTGATCTCCTGTTGGAATAAATTTAATATCCAACAATTTCTGAGCTACTCTCTCTCGAACAAAATGATAATCAACTTCAATATATTTAGTTCTAGCATGAAATACTGGATTGGCTGAGAGATATGTTGCACCCATATTATCACACCATAATTGAGCAGCTGGAGGATGTGGAATTCTTAACTCACACAAAAGAGTTTGTACCCACATAACTTCTGCTGTAGCATTAGCTAGAGACTTATACTCTGCCTCAGTGCTTGATCTTGAAACAGTGGCTTGCTTTCTTGCACTCCATGATATTAAGTTTGGGCCAAGAAAAACAGCAAAACCACCTGTAGATCTTCTATCATCTGGGCATCCTGCCCAATCTGCATCTAAAAAGGCACTCACAAGCATGGAAGGAGACTTGATGAATCTTAAACCAAGGTTAGATGTATCCTTGAGATATCTCAGAATTCTTTTAACAGCAGTCCAATGAGAAGTAGTTGGTGCATAAAGGAACTGACATACTTTATTGACAGAGAAAGAAATGTCTGGCCGTGTGAGAGTTAAATATTGTAATGCACCAACAATACTCCTGTACCTTGTTGCATCCTCTTCTTCGAGAGGACTTCCTTCATGTGCAGACAGTTTTTCACTTGTCGACATGGGTGTGTTTGTGGGCTTGCAATACTCCATACCTACTCTCTTGAGTATATCCTTGGTGTACTTCTCTTGAGTCAGCAACAATCCATCTCTTATTTTCTTCACTTAAATGCCAAGAAAATAATGAACATCACCAAGATCTTTTAAGGCAAACTCCTTTTGAAGATCTTTGAGAAGAGTTGTAGTTGCGTTTTGACAAGAACTAGCAACAATTATTTCATCAACATAAATGAGTACAAAAATAGAAATATTCTTTTTAGAGTAAAAGAATAATGATGTATCAGCCTTGGAAGGACAAAAACCAAGTGCCTGCAATTTTGTGCTTAGCTTCGAGAACCAAGCTCTAGGCGCCTGTTTTAAACCATACATAGCCTTGTCAAGTTTGCAGATGTATTGAGCCTTTCCTTTTACTTCATACCCAGGTGGTTGTCTCATGTAGACACTCTCCTCCAGAACACCATGAAGAAACGTGTTCTTCACATCTAGCTATTGAAGACTCCAACCCCTGGAAACTGCAACGGACAACACAAGTCGAATGGTAGCTGCCTTGACTACAGGACTAAAGGTGTCCTCATAGTCAATTCCATATCTCTGTTTAAATCCTTTTGCCACTAGTCTAGCTTTATAGCGATCTATGCTACCATCAGCTTTGTGCTTGATTTTATAGACCCACTTGCTATCTATAATATTTTTGCCTGCTTGATGTGGAGGAACTAAATGCCATGTTTTATTTTCCATAAGAGCTACATATTCTTCATCCATTGCCTTTTTTCAGTTTTTATTTGAAAGAGCTTCTCCTAAATTACTAGGTTCTCCTGACGTGGTAAGATTAGCATATCTAATCATGTTTTTATATTGTTTTAGTTGGATTGTACCTGTTCTCAACCTTGTACTGACCCGTGATGCAGCGCCAGCTGCAGGATCCGTCGGAGCAGAGGATCCCGCCCCCTGGATCTCTGGCATGGAAGGAGATGCCGATCCTGTCGGCGCAGGCGAGTCCTCTCCGGGATCCCGCCCCATATCTGCTCCGGGATCGCCACCTGCCGCAGTAGATCCTGCGCACCCTATGTGGCGCGATGAAGTAGTGGACGAGGCCGCAGTAGATCCTATGCCGGGCGCAGCGGCATGTGAGTGGGGACCACCCGTGGCGGGAGTGCACGCGCGTGGATCCGGTCGGGCTGGCGTGGCACGCGCTCGTTGGTTGTGCGGCTGTCGAGAGATCCACGTCGACGCGGTTTCTGCTTCCTGGCCTGCGGTGGACCCTGCATGGCCTTGGGCTTCCGTGCCACGTCGTGACACGATCAAATCTGGCATAAAATCACGCCATTCTGACGCGTTTGTAGCGCTGTTTAGCGCCAAGTCTTGGAGATCTCCTCCTGTTGCTGCATTTTCTGCATGCTCACAATTGCCATTAGTAGCAGGATTAACTGAAACATTAGTCACAATTGGATCATCATTATTTTCGCCCCCATGATCTAATTGGGATGGATTCAGGAGATGTGACGGAAGAAGCAAGATTTCAGACCGAAGTCTAGCGCCAGCATTGCTATGGAGTTTTGAAAAAGGAAATAGAGTTTCATCAAAGACCACATCTCTGGAAATATAAATGCGGCCTGTTTTATGGTCAAGGCACTTGAAACCTTTGTGAATATTACTATATCCTAAAAAGGTGCATTGAGTAGATCGATATTCAAGCTTTCTAGCATTGAAGGGATGGAGATTAGGATAACAAGCACACCCAAAAATGCGCATAGATGCATAATCCGGTTTAATATTTTCAAGAATTTCCAAGGGAGTAGAAAACTCAAGTAATTTGGTGGGAAGGTGATTTATCAAGTATACAACGGCAATGAAAGCTTCATCCCAATATTTGAGTGGCATTGATGCATGAGCAAGAAGAGATAGGCCGACCTCGACAATATGTCGATGTTTTCTCTCAGCGGAGCCGTTTTGCTGGTGAGCGTGAGGACATGATACATGATGGGTAATGCCTATTGTTTTAAAGAAAGTGTGTAAGCGCTCATATTCACCTCCCCAGTCAGATTGTATGGTAATAATTTTCCGTCCAAATCTTCTTTCAACAAGAGCTTGGAATTGATGAAAGATGCTAAAAACTTCAGAATGATGTCTGATCAAATAGATCCATGTAAATTTACTGAAATCATCAATGAAGCTAATATAATAATTTTTGTTGCCAAACAAATCCGGGGCAGGGCCCCATACATCGGAAAAAATCAATTCTAAAGGATGATGTGAGACACTAGTGGATCTAGAGTAGGGCAATTGATGACTTTTTGCCTTTTGACATGCTTCACACACCATCTCATTATTCTCACTAGAACATGGAAGTTTATTTTTGCTAATGACTCTTTGAACTATAGGGAACGAAGCGTGGCCTAAACGACTGTGCCATCTATGATGGGATGGCTTGGTGACTCCATAGACTTGCTTGGATGAGGATGGCTTGGATGATGACTCGGGTAGAGGATAGAGGCCACCCTCGCATGGTCCATCAAGAAGAACTCTCCTCGTGACCTGATCCTTGATGCAGAAGAATTCAGGGTGAATTTCAACAAAAGCATGATTATCAGAAGTAAAACGATGAGCAGAAATAAGATTTTTGTGAGCATCAGGGACATGAAGAACATCTTTTAGATGAAGATTATTTTGATCATGGGTCGGAATAATGGAATCACCAATGTGAGTAATGTTCATACCTGCACCGTTGGCGGTGTGGACTTGGTCGTTCCCGTGATAGCGCTCATGCGCATGGAGCCTCTCTAGCTCGCTGGTGATGTGATCGGTGGCACCGGTGTCCATGACCCAGCCACCATTGTTGTTGTAGTTGCCGCCATTGTTGTAGTTGACATTGGCAGCAGTCCTCTCCCTCGGGACGAAGTCGTGGTCGAAGCTATACCAGCAGTCGCTGGCAACATGACCTTGAACATGGCAGACCTGGCAGCGGGGCCGGTCACCACGTCCATTGCCCCCATAGTTGTTTCCACGGCCGCGGCCATTGTTGTTGTAGTTGCCGCGGCCACAGCCATTGTTGCCGCGGTTGCAATTGTTGTAGTAGCCGCCCTGGCCACCATTGCCCCCATCTTGGGGGTTTCCGCGGCCTTGATAGCCGCGACCTCCTCCTCCACGGCCACCGAACCGGCCGCGTCCGCCACGCATGGCAGCGTTTGCAGAGGATTGGGAGATACCGCGGAGAATCTGCTGGCGACTCTGATGACAGAATTGATGAGAGTGTTCTTCTCCCTCAACTATGCCAACAAGCCTCTTGATACCCTGAAAGGAAAACAATAAATATAAGGGATAGGTTGAGCCTCCAAGTGCAGAGTATGTAGAAGTGGAAGATTTTCCCCAAGAAGGTGACTCGAGGGTTTAATATCGAACTCTCGGGGAATCGGTAGTGTGGGTTTTATCTTCTTGTCCTTCTCTAGATTTCCTGCAAACAAATAAATTGCTTTGTGCCCTCAACCTCACCAAGTGGTTGTCAAGCACAAGGTGTGAGAATGTTATTAAGATAATAATGAATGCAAAACAGCAAATAAAAATGCAACGGTGATGAATAACAATGCAAGGATGATAGCAATGATGATTGATGGTATTTTTGGGGTTTTTATATGTGAATGCAAGAAGTAAAAGTGTTTTTGTGTTTTCTGATTTTAAAATGGCTGAATGTAAAAGATGCTTGAAAGTGGTTGGAAAAGTGTTTCTTATGATTAAAAATGGACCGGGGTTCATGGTTTCACACATGCACTCTCTCTTTAATATAGCGTGGCAAACAAGTAGACATAGATTTAACATATGAGATTGCAAACAAGTTCATTCATGTTACTAATTATATGGGCATCACGTCCTAACATAGAGATTATGAGTCTCACTTATACTCCACCAAGATGTGAAATAAATCATGCACCTTAGTAATTAAGATAACATCAGAGTATAGCTTTAAGATCAATGACATGAAGTTAAAATAAACACATGATTGATCTAGTCTTAGGTAGAGGCATGTCACTCCTCCTACCCTTCAACATGGTATTTTGGTTTATCCCTAGTGAGGCAACAAAGTAAGGTAAACACCCAATGGATCATGATATATCAAGTTGTCAGCTTATCACTTCACCACCCCCGTTACTCCAACTAATGCACACGTTCCCCCACACACGCTCTCATAAACATGCTTGATCATAACGAGGATATAAGAACGGGGTACATAATATGTATCTACTTTCATAACTGAAATAAACATTGCAATCTCAACATATATTAACTCATAGAAAGATCCACCACAATGGTAATACAACGGTGACCGTAATCATGTTCGGCAGCTCATACGGTGCTAACTAATGGAACTCAAGAGAGCGAGAGATACATATGCTACTGCCACAAACCCATAGTCCAGCGGTGGACTACTCCCTCTTCATCATGGAGACGGTGGAGATGTCGATGGAGAAGGTGGAGACCTCTCCGGCAGGGCTCCGCCGGAGTTTTCCCCCTCCGATCTTCAGCCTCCTGATCTCTGTTTTCTGGTTTCTCTCGTGTGGCGGCTCTCCTCTAGAAAAACATCGGGGGACCTCTTATATACTCGTTTTTAGGTCACGAGGATGCTTATGGGCGAAGATCGATGCAATTGGGGCCACGAGGGCCAATTGGGATAGGCCCACGCGGCCTGGTACTATGGCCGCGTGGGACCCCCCATCTGGTCTCCTGGCCTCCGTTCGTTGACTTCTTTCACTCCTAAATCTTGTCCTTCCAAAATAATGACCCCCCTAAATTTATAGCTCATTATGACGTCGTTAAGGTCCTGAAACAAATAAAAAAAAGAAAAAGGGGTCTTCTGCCTGCGCAGGATTAATTCCATAAAAAAGGGTAAATCATTATATATTATCAAAAATCATTAAATAACAGTAATATACCCCTTATATGATGCAAATATGATTGGAATATAACAATTATAGTGCAAAGTTCATGTATGCATTTTAGATGCATCAACATCCCCAAGCTTAACTCATGCTCGTCCTCGAGTATGAAAGTGATAAAACTAACATGAACTTTGCAATATAAAAAACATGGATATAAAAGATGATTGCTACTGCTACATAAAGTCAAATGATTCATTATTTCAAAGAAGTAGCAATGTGCAAACAATTTATAAAGTGATATCAAGTATTCAATGAAAAGATGATCAATGATAGTTCACAAAGTGCAACATAAAAAGATAGTACTATGGACATTCTTACTTTTGCATACTTGTGGTCCATAGAGTGTAGAAAATCTGAATATAAAAGGTGGACACTTTGGAAAAGATATATAAATAAGTAGAGGTAAAGCATGCATGAGTTTCATCTATCCTCCAAACTATTCTACTTAAGTTATTGAATGCAATGGTAATACTTGGTGTCAAGCTCTCATTCCCCTATCATAACATCTTGAATGATTAAAGTTGAATGTGAAAGCAAATATGAGTAGTGGCCTTGATAAAGTAAAGGTTAGATGTCTCATGCCCCTTGAATACGAGTACCTACACCATGATTACTCAACTTGGGAAACAAAGCAAGTTTAAGTTTTCTATCATTGTAAGTAAAAACGGTATCATCAAGAGTTTCAACTGGGGTATCTCTTGTCCCATGATATGGATCAAGCCCATATCAAAACAACAAGACAAACAAACATAATGAACGATCTCAACACCCTCTTTATTTACCACTTTGATATAGCTTTTTATTGTAGGGCGTATCACAGAGAGTTCAAAATAGCATGTAAGTAAATTTCCACCATGAATGATGCATGGCTTAGATTAGCGGCCCAGATTTCTCTCTAACCATTTATACAAACTCATTTAAACTTAACTTTATTCCCACATTTATTTCGTCATGATAGGCATCCATCGACAAAAGTACATGATATCAACTAAACAAATGATAGAACATGTTGAAAGCTTTGCATGTGACAGCACATATGGGCTAACTCCCAACCTTAAACATGTATCAAGCCACTATCTTCATAATATTAATCACAATGGTTCATCTTTTTGAATGCAATAAAAGTAAAGTGTGCATCAAGTTCGTGAGAGCTTTTTAACCAACTTTTCCCATTACAATAAATAACATCATCATTTTCATTTAGAGGTATAGATAACACAAATAACATGATAAACATACTTGGATAGCATAAAGCTAATAGGTAGATATGGTGGACTCACTGGAAAAAACTTGGGTTGAAGGTATTGGAAACAAGTTTTTACTTGTTGAAATTTTTGGGCTAGCAAAAGGGAGAAAGATGACCATTTAGATGCATGCATGAGTGTCCATAGAACTAACTAATTCATGTCAAACAAAGTGAAATAACATACAACATCAAAACATGAATAAAAAATAGCTCATGATAAGCATTTGCAAATTATTACTCATAAAGGAAGCTCATGAATCATGCAACTATATGTGTCATTAAAAATCAACTTAGACATCCCTTCCCAATACAATAAAAGCATGCAAGATATTTCAACCCATATTTCCAGTAGTATTCTCATATATAAAAGATAGTGTGGTGGTCTCACAAAATAAAAATCAAAGCAAAAACAAACAAAAGACGCTCCAAGTTTATGCGATAAAGTGCATCGATAGAAAAACAGAAGTTAGACGTGTGCAAACCGAGAGTGTTTAGGTCTAGTGGGGATGTTCACATACCCAAGCTTATGGTTTTCACCATTCTTGGATAACTCATGGTGCATCTCCTCCAATCCCTGTGAAAAAACTTCAAAACACAATTTCTCCCATCTCTTTTCTGTGGGGTGATATTAGTAGAGATAAATAAACAAGTTTCTTGCTGCATATAATCCATGGATTAAATTTCATATGAATGACCAGAGAATGTATAATGTTGTATGCCTACTCAAAAACAATTGGATCAACTCAAAAGTTCAAACTATGCATAAAACAATATGGGATAGAATCTGTCCAGAAAAACAGCAGCAGAAAAATGTATTTTTATGTCCTACTTAAACTTGTCGAAAAAATCTGAAAGCATTCAGGCATACAGAGGATGAAAAGTTGCTGTCACAGTAAAAATCTCAGATCATTCGGAGTTACATAATAAGAATGAAAAATCAAACCATGCACAGACTCCGTGCAGGAATAAAATCTCTGATTAGAAATAGCAACTTTTTCAACCAAAATGGGCAAAACTTGGCACTTTATTAAAAATTCCAGAAACTAAACTAAAAAGACAATCTCTTGTTACAGCAAGAGGACACAAAGAAAATCCAAATAAAAACAACCGGGTTGCCTCGCGTAAAGCGCTTTCTTTATAGCCATATAGCTAGGCTTACTTACTTGTTGTTTTACCGAAGATGAAGCTCATGAGGGAGCTTAAAAGTTGTGCCCTTCATCCTTGGGAAGTGTTCCATGCATTTCTTGTGTGGAAACTGAAACTTCACATTCCCTTCTTTTAATCAATGATAGCCCCTGTGGTACGAAGAAAAGGTCTTCCAAGAATAATAGGACTAGAGGTTTTATTCTCCATATCCATGATTAGAAAATCCACATGTACAAAAGTCATATGTAACTCTACCATAACATCACTTACTTTTCCAAGAGCATGTTTAATGGTATTATCAGCAAGTGCAAGTCCAATAGAGCATTTTTCAATATTCTTTAATTCAAGTGATTCATATAGTTCTTTAGATAAAACTGAGACACTAGATCCTAGATCAAGTATGGCATGGTGTGTCTCTTTTCCAATAGTTACTAGCACCTTGGGGATCCATACATCCCCAAGCTTAGGTGGTATCATAACTTCTTGATTGTATCTAGCAACTTTCTCTTTCAAAACATGATTAGCAATATAGGAACCAAAACCAGATTTGTTAACATCAATAGAAGGATCACTTGCAAATTTTTGTAAGGTAGATATTAATTCATGCAAGCTACTAGTCTCTAAATCAATCAAGGGATTTTTAACTTCACTTAGCATCTTAACTTCTTCAACTTTTACTCCCCTATTATAGAGATCAAATATTTCATAACGTTCATAAAAAACTTCTTCAGGTACTTGAGCTTTATCTAAACTTTCTTTAATTTTTGCTTCCAAAAGCAAGCCATCAAGTAAATAATAAGTATTAGAAGCAGACATATTCATGAAAGAACCATCACATTCCTTATCCAAAAAGACTCTAGAGGTTTCAGATAATCCTCTATAAAAGATATGCATGAGCATCCAATCTCTAAGACCATGTGCCATTCCAAAACCTATGCTTCTAAATCTTTCCCATGTTTTTACCAAAGATTCATCTTCCTCTTGTTTAAACTTGATAACCATATGTTTAATGTTGCAAATTATTTCAATGGGACAAAATCTTTCAATAAAAGCAGCTTTCAAATTAAACCAAATGCTAAAGTTACCAGATGGCCATCTCAATATCCAATCTAAAGCCTTCCCCCCTAAAGAGTAAGGAAAAAGCTTAAGTCTAACATTAGGATGGTTCAGTTTTAGCATGTTGCATCTTTCATCAAATTTCTTAAGGTGAGCTAAAGGATCTTCCTTAGGTTTTCCATAGAAATGGTTTTCATAGATTGATTTCATTACCTTAGGATCTACCTCAGTTTCTTCAATGGGGACATTCATATCTTGAGGAAAATTCTTAACACTAAAAGGCCAAAAGGTTCTCTTTTCCATTATGCAAATTTTTATGTGTTATTAATTTTTTATGCAAAACTGAAAATAAAATGACACTAAAACAATGCAAACCGAATTAACTAATTCAAAACAAAATGCAAAACTGAAAATAAAATATGCAAACTGAAATCTAAAAATGATATGCAAGACAAAAACAAAACAAGATAATTTGCTTGAAGGTAAAGATGGACAAGATGATGCTCACGTAGGTGCAACCTCCCCAAGCTTAGGTGTTAGCACAAGTTGGTGATGAAGTTGACTTTGTTGTGATATCCTTGGACAAACCCTTCCAGCTATGATTCCCCGGCAACGGTGCCAGAAAATCGTCTTGATGACAGAATTGATGAGAGTGTTCTTCTCCCTCAACTATGCTAACAAGCCTCTTGATACCCTGAAAGGAAAACAATAAATATAAGGGATAGGTTGAGCCTCCAAGTGCAAAGTATGTAGAAGTGGAAGATTTTCCCCAAGAAGGTGACTCGAGGGTTTAATATCGAACTCTCGGGGAATCGGTAGTGTGGGTTTTATCTTCTTGTCCTTCTCTAGATTTCCTGCAAACAAATAAATTGCTTTGTGCCCTCAACCTTACCAAGTGGTTGTCAAGCACAAGGTGTGAGAATGTTATTAAGATAATAATGAATGCAAAACAGCAAATAAAAAAACAACGGTGATGAATAACAATGCAAGGATGATAGCAATGATGATTGATGGTATTTTTGGGGTTTTTATATGTGAATGCAAGAAGTAAGAGTGTTTTTGTGTTTTCTGATTTTAAAAGGGCTGAATGTAAAAGATGCTTGAAAGTGGTTGGAAAAGTGTTTCTTATGATTAAAAATGGACCGGGGTTCATGGTTTCACACATGCACTCTCTCTTTAATATAGTGTGGCAAACAAGTAGACATAGATTTAACATATGACATTGCAAACAAGTTCATTCATGTTACTAATTATATGGCCATCACGTCCTAACATAGAGATTATGAGTCTCACTTATACTCACCCAAGATGTGAAATAAATCATGCACCTTAGTAATTAAGATAACATCAGAGTATAGCTTTAAGATCAATGACATGAAGTTAAAATAAACACATGATGGATCTAGTCTTAGGTAGAGGCATGTCACTCCTCCTACCCTTCAACATGGTATTTTGGTTTATCCCTAGTGAGGCAACAAAGTAAGGTAAACACCCAATGGATCATGATATATCAAGTTGTCAGCTTATCACTTCACCACCCCCCGTTACTCCAACTAATGCACACGTTCCCCCACACACGCTCTCATAAACATGCTTGATCATAACAAGGATATAAGAATGGGGTACATAATATGCATCTACTTTCATAACTGAAATAAACATTGCAATCTCAACATATATTAACTCATAGAAAGATCCACCACAATGGTAATACAACGGTGACCGTAATCATGTTCGGCAGCTCATACGGTGCTAACTAATGGAATTCAAGAGAGAGAGAGATACATATGCTACTGCCACAAACCCATAGTCCAGCGGTGGACTACTCCCTCTTCGTCATGGAGACGGTGGAGATGTCGATGGAGAAGGTGGAGACCTCTCCGGCAGGGCTCCGCCGGAGTTTTCCCCCTCCGATCTTCAGCCTCCTGATCTCTGTTTTCTGGTTTCTCTCGTGTGGCGGCTCTCCTCTAGAAAAACGTCGGGGGACCTCTTATATAGTCGTTTTTAGGTCACGAGGATGCTTATGGGCGAAGGATCGATGCAATTGGGGCCACGAGGGCCAATTGGGATAGGCCCACGCGGCCTGGTACTGTGGCCGCGTGGGACCCCCCATTTGGTCTCCTGGCCTCCGTTCGTTGACTTCTTTCGCTCCTAAATCTTGTCCTTCCAAAATAATGACACCCTAAATTTATAGCTCATTATGACGTCGTTAAGGTCGTGAAACAAATAAAGATAGAAAAATGGGTTTTCTGACTGCGCAGGATTAATTCCATAAAAAGGATAAATCATTATATATTATCAAAAATCATTAAATAACAGTAATATACCCCTTATATGATGCAAATATGATTGGAATATAACAATTATAGTGCAAAGTTCATGTATGCATTTTAGATGCATCAGACTCTCATAAGATAAAAGCTGCGAATAAAGCTCGCTTACAGTGATAGGCTCGGTCCTAGCAAGGATGGCGGCGACGAGGCCGGAGTAGCAGTCGTCCTTCAGGCCGGCGAGGATGTAGGAGACCATGTCTTCGTCTTCGAGGGTCTTCCCGGCGGAGATCATCTCGTTCTCCAGCAACTTCATCATGGTGACATATCCACCCATGGATTTGCTGCCCTTCTCTGCAGATGCGAGGGCGATGCGAGTGTTGGTGGTGTGTGCACGCGATCGTGCCGCGTACATGTCTTGGATGATTTCCCAGAGCTCGGCCGCCGTCTTGACTCCGGTGGCGTAGGGGAGTACTTTCCGTGAGAGAGAACTCACGAGAAAGTTGAGGACCTTCTGGTCCTGCGCCACCCTGTCCTCGTAGGCCGGGTTCAGCTCGGTGATGGTTTCTTCACCTTTCTTGATGTCGATCTCCTCGCTGGGTGCCTCAGTGGAGCCATCGAGGTAGCCCATGAGACGGGCACCCCTCACCACCGGCAGCACCTGGGTCTGCCAGAGGATGAAGTTTCCCTTGCCGAGCCTCTCTGTCACGGCCGCCCCAAGGGTGGAGCGATCCGAGGGGTTTTGGGAGGAGGATGGTGTGGCCATGGTGTTGGTGATCGGCGAGGAAGGTTTGAAGATCGATCTCGGCAGAGAGGATTTTCGCTAGATGTGTCTTAGGAGGATTTTCGCTCTGATACCATGTGGAGATTTGGGTTAAGGTGTCGTACCCGTTGGGGCGCACCGCTACGTGTTAAATAGGGGTTTAACCAACAACCCAAAAGGGATTACAATCAAGGTAGTTACAAACTGAAGTAGAGATAGATACTAACCACTTTGACCCTTATCAACACGGGACGTGGTGTACAAGAAACCTACCGGAGAGAAAATCTATCTAGAAGGTTTGGTGCGGTGCACCTATCACGTTAACAGAGAAGACAAAGGCGGTCGTCTTAGCTTCACATTGTGCTATCCATATCACCCTGAATGATGTCTCCTCGCCATCCCGAGGAGGGGCGAGAAAGATCTCGCACCGCCGCTACGGTTTTAGCCTGAGAGGATCCTCCACCGAGGCGGCCAGGGCACGAGGGATTGGGGGAACCAGGAGGTACCGCCGGTGCAAGGGGTCGCACACCACCATCTCCGTGAAGATGTGTCTACGCCCCTCGTCATCGGTGTCCTTCCGCCCGTATCTGTCAAGGAGGACGCGGCCGTCTCGGATGTCTTGTACGGACCAGTGGCTGGCGGGAGCGGGGAGGAAGGAAAAGGAGAAGTCGGCGGCGAGGGCGGCGCTAGTTGCCGGCGCGGAGGAGTGAGGCGGGGCGGAAGACATTGCATCAATCCAGGAACTCGAGGAGGGCGGGGCGCGGAGCTTGCGGTACAGCCGGAGGAAGGAATGGTCGGCGACGATTCGGTGGAAGGAGATGCAGACGGCGGCGGCACGGATGAGGTCCGCTGGATTTGGGAGGCGGAGCAAGATGTCCACCAGGAGATCGTCGGGTATATGCGGCGATTCCATCTCCTGGCCGCTCTCCGACGTGGAGGAGGAGTGCCGGGCGATAGCGGAGGCCCTCCCCTGTCTCCTCGTGGACCTCGTACGCCGATGGCGAGCAATCGTGGCGGGGCTCGGGAGTGGAGAACGAGTGGAGGCTGCTGCTATGTCGCGGCGGAGATCCACCGCTGGAACCCTAGGGCGGTGGCTGACTCGGCGCCGGCGTCGAGAAAGTTCACGCGGAAGGGGGAAGGAGCTGCTGCCAACGGTGCGAGGAAGGGGAAAGGCGAGGGTGCTGGGTACTGCTTCCTAAATGGGCCAACACGTCTTGAACGTACAGGCGTAGGCTTGGCCCAGTACGAAAACAGGTTGATCCATGCTTCACACACATCATCTTCTTTTGATTCAGCTAAAACAACACATCATCTTATTTTGATGCTCAAAAAAAACATCATCTTCTTTCTGTTCATCGCATAAAACAAAATCATTTTTTTAAAGACACCCAAAACATTTTATATATCTGATATTTACCAATGAAAAAAAACCGTACAAAGGAGAGACAACTTGAACAACACATGACTAGTATACAGCGAAACTCATATCGGTCGTCTTCTTTCTTCGGTTGTTCGACGACTGCTGGAGTTTAAAACATGCAGTAAATAAGCAGAATAAACTGGGATACCTACAAGTGACCTTGCCAAGTAAGGCTTTGAAACCACCAAAGCCACTCATAGCAAAAAAAGGGGGAAAATAAACATTGAAGAAACATCGGTTGGGGACACACCACAAGCAGCATGGGCTTGCAATCTTTAACCACTAATCCAAATAGTTGGATAAGCTAGACCTTGCCACATATATTCAAAAGAACTAAAATATTGAAAATGTCGCACCACAAATTAACAATCACCTTTCTCTGAAGGACACATCAATCCGAAGCAAACTAACATACCTGACATCACCTACCCTAGTTTGCCCTTCACTGATGTCCGATCGAACGTTGACCTTGACCGGGTAGGGAGAGGCCGGAGAGAATTGATTCCAACGCACTATCGTTTCCACCCCCTCCGGCTGCATGAGTAGCAAGAAGAGGAGGTGGGGAACCGTCGATGTCATGTGTGACGAAGGAGGTGGATGGTTGAAAGAGACTGGTCAAATCTTCCTTTTCATCGCCAATTAAAAAAATCACAAGAAACACGAAAATCATCAAGATAACTAGGGGCTTCCCTAAAATGATCGAAAGTTGTGGAGAGAGGGGAGGTTTTGGAGTACTGTGGCCACGACAGCTTTTTTTTTTTTATTGTTTTCATTCGACAGAGAAATTCGTCTGACGCAACCAATCAATATTGTTTGACGAACGCGAACAAAGTAGCACATATCCGCCATCTATCTGGTTGGGCGAAATCATGGATTCCTTTTTACGTTAATGGTGGATGATTGGACTCCCATAAGTTCAATAGAGTTATAAAAAGTATTCTAAAATAACAGGATACGTAGGAAATTAACCACTAAAACAAAATGATTGCAACTTCATTTGATTACCTGGTTATCCATACAAGCATAAATATCTTCACGAACCAAAATCACATAGTCAAAGAACAAAAGAAAGTACAAGTTTGTTTCTTCCCTCAGGGAAATAATGAATGGCACCCACACTATCTGAGATTCAGAAGCCTGCGTCGACAGGTCAACACCTTCAGAACACTCGTTCGACCAGCTAGCGATTGAGGAGCCGGAGTCGGCAAGTCAACATCTTCAAGATGACCATATTGCAACTAAACAAACCCGAAAGCACCTTCCAACAGATCAACTTGGTGACCTCCAGAATTTGCATCAGCACAACTCTGAACGTGGTGATCCTGTGCTTGAGCTTGCAGCACAGCCTTTTCCCAGCATCTCGTTCTCAGGTCTCAGCCCCTTCTGCAGCACCTGGCCAATATGTCAAAATTAAGCATATTCAAAATTTAGATATACAAGAGCTTGCGGGCAAAGAGGAACAAAGGGTAGGTCTTAGTACCAGGCAACACTCGGTACATAGCTTACAGGAAAAGTAGGAAAAGAAAAGCTGAGATGAAAATATTATGGCTAGATAGAAACCACATACGGTACATGGACTGAGGCGTGTAAACAAAAAGAGATGAATCCTTCAAAAAACATGAAGGTAAGGAACTCGGGGAGTCGCACTAGCAGCAATCCACAAACCTATATTGTGTACCATCCATCATTAAACAATAAGTAGCCATCTAAAGAGGCTCAATCCAGAACAGATACCTAGATGAAATTTTGTTGGCCGTACGATCAGCCTTGGGTTGGTTCGATTTAATCTTTCTTGTGGTTTGGCTTGGAGGTAGCTTCATGAGTTTGGCTCATAATGAGTCGTTTCACACAACT